>JACBYL010000995.1:0-56318 GCA_015266385.1 Trichoderma oligosporum | reverse complement strand
ACTTAGAGTAAAGTCGAATTTCGCGAGGTAATACGGTACTAGGCCAGCGCTAGGATCATCGGACTCAGCTTAACCCCGTAGCTCATCCTCCAGGGGACTTTTATTTCGTTTTATAGTTCTCCCAGCTCTGGCTATGCCTGGCATCGTCTCGTAAGTGTACGGAGTACTCATACGTGTTCTCCGTACGTGTACGTGTGTGTACAAGTATGACCTCCGTTACTTCACCCTTACGGGGGTGTGTACAGGTACAAGTATTGATGCATGTATGGTAACTCCGAGCTTGTCCAGGGTACAAGTAAGATTTGACGCATTGGGTTAAAAGGTTTTAGGAAATTAGTGCAACAGTCATCGGCTTAATTGTTTTGTGGGGCCGCGCTGAAAGGATGCGAGCGAGTACTTCTTCTGCCTGCTGCCTCAAATCTCCTGGTTTTTGAAGCATCGCCATCTTCAGACGCTTTGCCACTCGGGCCTGCGTGTTTATATATTTTGCTTGGACCATTCTTCATCATCCCTTCCCGTACTAAAAGGGTTTTTAATAATTATATCGCACCTACACACAGGTTTAATATTCGCGTTTCTTCATCGTTTTCGCGGTTGGTGAAGCGATTGACGGACAGCTTGCTCTTACTGGCTTATATTCTGATACACTCAATCTCGGTTTCCGCTCTACATTAAAATAAGAGCCTCTTTACCACCAACCCGGCCGCCTGTAATAGGCACGGCACAGCAATTCAGTAACCATGGCCGCCGACTCATCAGAGAAAATGGCCGTGAGTGCACAATCAGTGCCAAGCTCCAGTCATGACAGCTCCTCTGATGTCGATGCCACACTTTCTTCTAGAGCAGGCCAAAATGTAGACCTGAGTAAGGTGGACTCCAAGGCCATTACTCCTCCTGCTAAAGCCGAAAATATTGATGAGCTATACGCCCACTTACCTCCTCATCAAGCCGAGATCTTGAAGCGCCAGGTTTTCACGCCGCAGCTCAAGGCCGGTATCAAGGCCATCTATCGATATGCCTCCCGAACCGATCTCGCCATCATCTTTGTGTCAGCCATTTGTGCCATTGCTTCTGGTGCTGCCATTCCTCTAATGACTCTCATATTCGGCAATCTTCAGAATACGTTCCAAACCTACTTTTACAGCGCCGGCAGCATCACTTACCATGAATTTGTTAAGCAAATGAGCCACTTCATTCTCTATTTCATCTATTTGGCTATTGGAGAATTCGTCGTCACCTATATTTGTACCGTCGGATTCATTTACACTGGTGAGCACATTGCTGCCAAGATTCGTGAGCACTATCTCCAGAGTTGCATGCGCCAGAACATTGGTTTCTTCGATAAGATTGGTGCTGGTGAAGTCACGACTCGTATCACTTCCGATACCAATCTTATCCAAGATGGTATATCAGAAAAGGTTTCCCTGACCCTCTCTGCCATCGCTACCTTTGTTACTGCATTTGTCATCGGCTTTGTCAATTACTGGAAGTTGACACTTATTCTCTCGTCTACCGTCTTCGCTTTGCTTATCAACGTTGGTACCGGCGGTCGTTTCATGCTTAAACATAACAAAGACTCCCTTGAGGCTTATGCTCAGGGTGGTAGCTTGGCCGATGAGGTCCTTAGCTCAATTCGGAATGCTGTTGCCTTTGGGACTCAGGATCGCCTAGCCAAACAATATGACAAGCATCTTCAAAAGGCAGAGTACTTTGGGTCTAAAGTCAAGGGCACCATGGCTGTCATGGTTGGCGGTATGATGTGCATTCTTTATCTAAATTATGGTCTTGCCTTTTGGCAGGGTAGCAAATTTCTTGTTGATGGTATCATCCCGTTGTCTAAGGTTCTCATCATTATGATGTCCGTCATGATTGGTGCCTTCAATCTTGGCAACGTCACTCCTAATATCCAGGCTTTCACCACTGCTCTTGCGGCCGCTGCTAAGATCTTCAACACCATCGACCGAGCCTCTCCTCTTGACCCTACTGACGATAAGGGCGAGAAGCTTGATAACTTCCAAGGAAATATTCGTTTGGAAAATGTTGAGCACATCTACCCATCTCGACCTGAAGTTAAAGTCATGAATGGCGTTAGCCTTGATATCCCTGCCGGCAAAACTACTGCTTTGGTCGGTGCTTCCGGATCTGGCAAGAGTACTATTGTTGGCTTGGTCGAACGATTTTATGATCCTGTCGGGGGTAACGTTTACCTGGACGGTCATGACATTAGCAAGCTCAATCTAAGATGGCTACGTCAGCAGATGGCCCTTGTCAGCCAAGAGCCCACTCTCTTCGGAACGACCATTTACCACAATATCCGACATGGCTTGATAGGCACAGCGCACGAAGACGAGAGCGAGGAGAAGCAGCGCGAGCTCATTATTGCGGCAGCTGTCAAGGCCAATGCACATGATTTTATTTCTGCCCTCCCTGAAGGATACGAGACGAACGTTGGTGAACGTGGTTTTCTTTTATCCGGAGGTCAGAAACAACGTATCGCAATTGCTCGTGCTGTCGTGTCCAACCCCAAGATTCTGCTCCTCGACGAAGCGACATCTGCTCTCGACACCAAGTCCGAAGGCGTCGTTCAAGCTGCCTTAGAAGCTGCCTCCAAGGGTCGGACGACCATTACCATTGCCCATCGATTGTCCACCATTAAAGATGCCCATAATATCGTTGTCATGTCCCAAGGCAGCATTGTCGAGCAAGGTAGCCACGACGAGTTGCTTGAGAAGCAGGGTGCCTACTACAACCTTGTTTCGGCTCAGAAGATTGCTGTTGTACAAGACAATGCCGCGGACGAAGAGGATAAGTTTGATGAGAAGCAAGAATTGCTCATTCGCAAGGAGAGCTCCAAAGAAGGCTACACAGTTGATCCAGATGATGATATCGCTGCTAAGCTTGACCGCTCCGCTACGCAGAAATCCGCCTCTAGTATTGCCCTCCAGAAGCGAAAACAAGAGGAGAGTAATAAAGAATACAGCCTGTGGACTCTTATCAAGTTGATAGCCTCATTCAATGCCCCTGAATGGAAGCTTATGATTATTGGTCTCTTTTTCTCCACCATCTGTGGTGGTGGCAATCCAACTTCTGCAGGTATTTATCTCTTTTTCTATGATTCTCCTAACTTATATGTGTAATACACCAGTTTACTAATAGAGTATAATGACAGTTTTCTTCGCTAAGCAAATCGTCACACTCTCGCTACCCATCACTCCTGAAAATAAAAGCCACGTCAAGAAGGATTCCGATTTTTGGAGTGCCATGTTCTTAATGCTTGCCTTTGTTCAGCTTATTGCCTTTTCAACCCAGGGCATCTTGTTTGCCAGATGCTCTGAGCGTCTCGTTCACCGCGTTCGAGACCGTGCCTTCCGAGCTATGTTGCGCCAAGATGTTGCCTTCTTTGACAAGGACGAGAATACCGCCGGTGCTTTGACCTCGTTCCTGTCAACTGAGACAACTCATGTTGCTGGTCTTAGCGGTGCCACCCTCGGTACGTTGCTCATGATGTCCACAACTTTGATCGTGGCTATCGTTGTATCTATCTCTATCGGGTGGAAGCTTTCACTCGTCTGTACCGCTACTATTCCTCTACTGCTTGGATGCGGTTTCTTTCGCTTCTGGTTGCTTGCTCACTTCCAGCGGCGCTCTAAAGCAGCATATGCCGCGTCCGCCACCTTCGCGTCCGAGGCCATCTCTGCCATCCGAACCGTTGCCGCTCTTACCCGTGAAGAGGATGTCTTGATGATATATCACAACTCACTCGTTGAACAACAACGACGCAGTCTGAGATCGGTGTTGAAATCCAGTTCCTTGTACGCTGCTTCGCAGTCACTTGTATTCTTGGTCTTTGCGCTGGGCTTCTGGTACGGTGGCACGTTAATCGGAAAAGGGGAATACGATCTTTTCCAGTTCTTCCTCTGCTTCATGGCTGTCATTTTTGGTGCTCAGTCTGCTGGCTCGATTTTCTCCTTCGCCCCAGACATGGGTAAGGCGCATCATGCAGCCAAGGAACTGAAGGACTTATTTGACCGTAAACCTACTATTGATACCTGGTCAGAGGAGGGTCATCCCGTAACCGAGGTTGAGGGAAGTATTGAATTCCGAGATGTGCACTTTCGCTACCCGACCCGCCCTGAACAGCCAGTCCTCCGGGGACTGAACTTGACTATTCAGCCTGGACAGTATGTTGCTCTCGTTGGCGCCTCAGGCTGCGGCAAAAGTACTACAATTGCTCTTTTGGAACGATTCTACGACCCTATCAGCGGCGGGGTTTATATCGACGGCAAGGAGATCAGCAGCCTTAACTTGAACGATTATCGATCGTTCATCGCGCTCGTTAGCCAGGAGCCCACGTTATATCAAGGAACCATTAAAGAAAATATCCTGCTCGGATCCGCTGATGAGAATGTTTCTGATGAGGCTGTCGAATTCGCTTGTCGCGAGGCTAATATTTATGAATTTATTGTTTCTTTACCGGAAGGCTTCAATACCATCGTGGGTAGCAAGGGAACCTTGTTATCTGGCGGTCAGAAACAACGAATCGCTATTGCTCGAGCTCTCATTCGCAACCCAAAGATCTTACTTCTCGATGAGGCGACCTCTGCTTTAGATTCTGAGTCTGAACACGTTGTACAAGCAGCCTTGGATAAAGCCGCTAAAGGTCGTACAACCATTGCCGTGGCCCATCGTCTCAGCACAATTCAGAAGGCGGATATCATCTACGTCTTCAACCAAGGGCGCATTGTTGAAGCTGGTACTCACCCTGAGCTAATGAAGAAGAATGGTCGTTATGCAGAGCTGGTCAACTTGCAGAGTCTGGCCAAGAACAATTGAAGTGCTTTCATGATGGCAGAAATTTACATTTGCCTTTCTTATTCTATTTGCGATTTCATTTACGCATGAGATATCCAGTTGGCAGAGCTGCCTTATCCATCTATTGGCGTTGATTGGCGATATCATAGACGGAGAACTAACAGAAAGGAAATGATATACTTAGAAAAAGCAATTATTAAGGGAGAAGAGGAGGAGCATGAGTGAGAGGGGGAGAGAGAAAAATCTCATTTTGGCATAAATTTTTTTTCTATTTTTTTTTTTTTACAATTGTATTTAATCGTGTTTAGTCGTGGTACATTATCCAGGACCATACTCTTCTCTTCCATGTACTCTGAGCTTTTTTTTGATGATTGGCACACTAGAAGATCCGTTGTTTTCATTGTACGCAGTGTTACGGTTGAAAGTTGATGAGATGAAAGGCCGAGCCCAAGGTCAGACACGCAAATTTGTACGACATGCTCGGTGCTGTGGCTCATAATGAATGAAGATGATTTGTGTTTCGAAATACCGAGTGTTTTAGACCACGGTTGCAATAGAGCCGCGATGTGACGTGAACCGTATAACACAAGAAGCACAACGCGAACAGCCGGTCATTTTGTCGCTAATGGAGATTGAGGGAATAATATGTAGAGTAGGGCAACTAGCGATAATAAGAAAGACGGTTCACCCATCACAAACCAGGAAAATTAGATCTCATTTTCTCTCTTAGAACAGTGACTATTGCTGTTTATTTATTAAACATTGATGAGAGCTCTTCTATTGATTGATAGATTAAAACATATTATTAACCATTATTTAGCAGAGCTAGAAAGCATAGTCGTATGCTTGGGACAGCTTTTGGCCTGCTGATTTAGATGACATCCTAGTTTGACTGACTTGGAAGATTCCTCTTGATGCTTACCAATTTCATGCACAACGTCCTCGGCGGCAAACATTGAACGCCTATATACGATACTGAGGTAGTATTTCATACGGTGCACCTACAAGTCTATAGTATTGGAATAGTAGTAAACCTCAATCCAAAGCCTGATACAACCAGAAAACAAAAATTACTCCAAAATCTACTCAGAACAATCCTGACTAACCAGCCTGATACACTGCAAGAGCCGCGACATGCGGGTTGATTTGGCTCAAATTATAAGGCGTAACATGTAAGTTTGTATCAGTAAGAGCCAGAAACATAGTCCCATTAATTGCTGGATCATGTTCCCAAGTCGACACGTTGGGCTGAATCGTGTACGCGGTTTTGGCTTGCCGGCTCACATTCAGCAACCGTGAATACGTGACATTCAGTTGCGATACCCAAGCCGCATACTTGGGTTCTTTTACGTTGGTTGAGGTCACGTAGCTGTTGTTTGGTCCAACTGGCCGCCCGGGACTGTCCCAGTGCAAGAAGACTTGGCGGCCGGGGTAGGATAGGGGAATGCTTCGGTTCTGGCTGATGGCAGGTGAACAGTCTAGCGTCTTGTTGGTGGCATTGAAGCAGAGCTCAGATTTGGGGATCCCTTTTGTGGATAAAGTATTGCTCCAGCCGCCAGTCGTCTCGTTAAATGCAAGGGAGGCGTTGATGCGAGCTGGATTGGGCTGATTGAGGATATATAGCGCAGGAAAGTTTTGCCACACTAGCCGCGTCTGGTTGAACGGGCAACTGGAAATGTAAGGCGCCAACAGAGTCCATGCCCAACTCTGAGGTATCCCAACCGTGTGCCATTCTGGCATAGGGAACTGCCCGCCAAATTGGCGGAAGATGAGCTGCTGGCGAGCTTCAACCGTGATGCTCTGGAGGAGCAGCTGGGCCGCTGGTCCTGAGTTTAAGTGTGGCAGAAAGCCGTAGACACCGGCCTCTCCCCAACGTGTGAGCTTTTGATTAAAATCAATAAATTCTCGCACATTGGACACTGGATAGTTGTAAGTGCATTGCTTGGGTGCCTGCGGGCCAAGCATATTGGAGATAACAGTGGCGTGTCCTATTTCCTGATCGGCCATGTACTCGATGAGGAACCTATCCTTTGCGTTGATCCCGTTGGCCTGAAATTCTTTGGTAGAGAAGTTCGCCAGGCCCCAATGGAACAGATCCAATTCGATCCATTCCTGATAGAGAGCTAGGGCCAGCGACTGGTAGTCGAAATCGCTCTGGACTCGATAGATAGGGGCAGAGCCATTGGTTCCAATGCCGCCGTTAGGAGTATAGGGAGCCGGCTCAGGGCCATGGAGCTTGCCATCAGCTGAGTAGTTGAAAGAGCCAGAGGGAGGAGGCCGTGCTGATATCGAAGAGGCTATCACCGAGGTCGAGAGAGCTCCCGTGGTAGTCGGCGGCGGTCCTGTATAAGAGCCATGGGAGGTAACGTTCGTCTGAGGGACTACAGAGGGCGTGATAGATTCATTAGAGGAGACTGTAGTCGTTGGCGTATACTCTTTCGGGATAGCCAAGACGAATACAATAAGGTTGGAGAGGGCGAGAAGCCCTGCACTCTGTCGTAGTAAATTTCCTGTCATTATTACTTCGACGCAACATGTGATGAACTTCGAAAATTGGCATAGATTGTGTCTTCGCCCGACATTCTGCAAGACTGTCGAGCTTCTTATATTATTTTCTTTTGTTGAGAGTGCCGATATACCCGAACCCTTGCCCTTACCACTCAGCATCTCCTTTGTGCCATGCCTCAAACAATGTCGACAGAAACTCTCATCAAGCCTGCTCTAGATATGACGTATTTTTTGGGCCATGGTTGAAATGATAAATATAGAGGCGACGCCGCCATTGTTCGCCATGTTGTAATGTTACCGTCATGAAATTCCAAAGACATGCGTACACATATATTTGTATTTCCGCGCGTATGGACGTGGATGTGGTGGAGGTGAGGATTCAAAAAAAAACAGCCACCTACACTTAAAATCTCAAACATGGCTTTTTAGGCCATAAAAAAAAAAGGTCAAGGAAGCAAAATTTCACATGCTATGATGTAATTTACCAAATATATACTCACTCTAGAGCTTGGATGACGGTATGATCTATGTCAACGATCGAACGTTCATGATGTTGCTGATCTCAGTCAAAAGGCAGAGGTTATGATCCAAAGCAACTCGTGGTATGAGAAAATAACCTCACGAGCACCTAAACAGGCGATCATTTTAGTGTCAAAATATATTTGAGAGGAACTTGTGTCCTATAATAGTGCATGCTTAAAGATCTATTCTTTTATTCATGATGACAGTGGAAGTTTTACTCGCTGCTCATATCATGACATTTATGCTTTGACAGCTTCAATTTTCAAAGGATTGAGGGCCCAAGTTCGGATTTTTAAGATCTCAAAAGAAGATTTCATAGTCGACACCGGTTGGATTTTAGTCACGGTAAGAAGGACTTCTGAACATTGAACATTGAATATTTAAGCATATAAATTACTCGATATCAATTAATCGCCGTTGCTTCAATGTTGTATTGCTTATCTTATCGGTCAAGGTGCACCAAAGCGGGCACATGCTCATCGCGGGGCAGTACTTTTTTTCTAGTTCGGCGCAAGCTGCTTATCCATATCGGATTACCAAACAGCGCCAAAAGATCTTTTGCGATATCGAGAGCCTGCAATTACAACTTTGCTTCTGTTCTAGTATTATTCCCCAGCCCATGCCTTGCTTGAGGTGACACTCAAGATGCCGTTGATAGATGATGGCTTCGAGGCCCTGTTGGAGCCTTTCTACAACGGCAAGAAGCTGACCGATCCCATCTCGACCAAGGAAGACAAGTTCCAACTGCTGCCGGCATTTCTCAAGGTCAAAGGTGAGTCCATCTTTCACCAACTGCTCTTCTGGTTCTTATACTAATATGTCCAAGGTCTTGTGAAACAGTATGCACAGCTTTTCCCACCTCTTTCCGCCTGTGTAATGGTAATTGTCACAGTTTATATGACTGACTTTTGAGCAAGGCACATTGACTCTTACAACTTTTTCGTCGAGCATGAGATCAAGGAAATTGTCCGCGCCAATCGTACTATCCGAAGTGATGTTGATAGCAACTTCTGGCTTGAGTATGTTTGAGCTAACCGTTTAGCTGTAAATCTTCACTGGCTGATTCCCATTCTAGGTTCACTGATATCCGAGTCGACCGACCTCGCCGATTAGATTACAATGACTCTAAATCCCGAACAGAGGTCACGCCGATGGAGTGCCGGCTCCGCGATATGACATACGCTGCTCCCATATTTGTTGACATTGCATATATCCGTGACAAGCAAAAAATTGTCCGTAAAAATGTGCCGCTTGGACGCATGCCTGTCATGTTGAAGAGCTGCAAGTGTCGACTCAGTGGTGCAAACAACTCTCAGATGGAACAGATGAACGAGTGCCCTTTAGATCCCGGCGGCTACTTCATTGTCAATGGCACGGAAAAGGTCATTCTGATTCAAGAGCAGCTTAGTAAGAACCGGGTCATTGTCGAAGCCGATGAGAAGAACAATGTTATCTCTGCATCAGTCACCAGCTCAACCCACGAACGAAAATCGAAAACTTATGTCACATTAAAGAAGGATAAAATTACTCTCACTCACAATGTCCTGGTAGAGGGCGTCCCTATTGTCATTATTCTCAAAGCATTGGGAGGTCTTTCGGACTATGAGATAATGCAGCTTGTGGCAGGCTCGGATGGTCGGTATCAAGACGAATTCCTTGTGAATTTCGACGAGGCTGCCAAAGCTGGCATTTTTACTCAGCACCAAGCTCTGGAGTATATAGGATCGCGAGTGAAAATGGGTTCCCGAAAGGGCCAATTTGGTGCTCAGACCCGGCGCAACAACGTTGAGGAAGGACTAGATGCCCTTGCCAACCTCATCATTGCACATGTCCCCATTGATGGTCTTGATTTTTACCCCAAGGCTATATACGTTGCTATGATGACACGTCGAGTGCTCATGGCCTCCCAGGATACTAAATTAGTTGATGATAGAGACTTTGTTGGTAACAAGCGTCTCGAACTGGCTGGTCAGCTGCTGTCACTACTCTTTGAGGATCTCTTCAAGAGGTTCATGAGTGAAGTAAAGATGTCAATCGACAAGTTTTTGAAGAAGAATAACCGAGCTGTTCCATTGGATGCCGTCCACATGATTAGCAATCACGCCAATAACATTGGCTTGGGGATTAATCGGGCTATTCAATCAGGAAACTGGAGTGTCAAGCGATTTAATATGAATAGATCTGGCGTTACTCACGTCCTGAGCCGACTCAGCTATATCAGTGCTCTTGGTATGATGACAAGAATCAGTAGTCAATTTGAGAAGACGCGCAAAGTGAGTGGGCCTCGAGCTCTTCAACCCTCACAGTGGGGCATGCTTTGCCCGTCTGATACACCGGAAGGTGAAGCGTGTGGTCTGGTGAAGAACCTTGCTTTAATGACACACATCACAACCAACGTGGAAGAGGCTCCCGTGAAGAGGTGGATTTTCACTCTTGATGTCGGCGTTGAACCAATCAGGAACTTCTCTGGTGCTGAGATGCACCGAGAAGGCTCCTATATCATTCATGTTAATGGTACACCCTTTGCACTTACCAGATACCCCAAGAGGTTCACGCATAGGTTCCGTACAATGCGCCGCCGGGGTTGGATTTCGCCCTTTGTTGGCATCCATACCAACTCGCATTTCAATGCGATTCACATAGCTACTGATGAAGGTCGCATCTGTCGGCCATATATCATCGTCAAAAACGGCAAGCAAAAGCTCAGGCCAGAACATCTCCGCCTCCTTCAATTGGGCAAGGTTACATTTGACGATTTTCTCACAAAGGGTGTCGTGGAATATTTAGATGTCAACGAGGAAAATGATGCTCTCATCACTCTATATGAAGATCAAGTAACGAAGAGTACAACACACTTGGAGATTGAGCCATTCACCCTACTTGGAGCTGTTGCAGGGCTAATTCCCTTCCCGCATCACAACCAATCGCCTCGAAACACTTATCAATGCGCTATGGGTAAACAAGCCATCGGTGCCATTGCACATAACCAGTTCAACCGAATCGACACCCTCCTATACACTCTAGTTTACCCTCAAAGGCCCATGGTAATCACCAAGACTATACAGCTTATTCACTATGATAAGCTTCCTGCCGGTCAAAACGCCACAGTCGTTGTCATGTCATACTCGGGATATGACATTGAAGATGCTCTAGTCCTAAATAAGGCGTCTATTGACAGAGGGTTTGGGCGCTGTCAGGTTTTCCGTAAATACACAACCGAACTTCAGAAGTATCCGAATGGGAGAAGAGAACGCATAGGCGATCCCGTGAACGAGATAGACAACGGCGTCATGCGACGAATCAAGAAGCATGAAGCATTGGACAATGACGGTCTAGCTATTGTTGGCCAAAGAATAAATTCTGGAGAAGCCATGGTTAAGAAGGAGACGCCCCTTGATATGACGACAACGGGTATCGGCCTTGACCGTGGACCAAGCGAGTATCGCGACACCGCAGTCTCGTACCGTATCGCTGATCCCGCTTATATCGACAAGGTCATGATTTCGCAGACGGAAAAGGATACAACGGTCATCAAGGTGCAGACGAGACAGACCCGTAGGCCCGAACTCGGTGACAAGTTCTCCTCTCGTCACGGACAGAAGGGTGTCGTTGGCATTATTGTTGACCAGGAAGATATGCCTTTTGCCGACAGTGGTCTCTGCCCTGATATTATCATGAATCCTCACGGTTTCCCGTCTCGAATGACAGTGGGTAAGCTGCTTGAATGTCTGACCGGTAAAGCATCCATCGTCCACGGTCGCAAGGAATACGGTTTCGGTGATGCCTTCCGGTCTCATCCAGTAGAGCAAGTAAGCCAGGTCTTGGTAGATCACGGCTTCTCTTGGGAGGGCAAGGATTATTTTACATCCGGTATTACTGGAGAACCGCTCGAGGCATACATCTTCAACGGTCCCATTTACTACCAGCGTTTAAAGCACATGGTCCAGGACAAGATGCATTCTCGCGCCCGCGGCCCCAGAGCAATCTTGACTCGACAGCCCACCGAAGGTCGATCCCGAGACGGTGGTCTCCGTCTAGGAGAAATGGAGCGCGATTGTTTGATTGCTTATGGTGCCTCCCAGCTTCTCTTGGAACGACTCATGTTGAGTTCTGATGGTGTCATGATTGATATCTGTCAGCAGTGCGGTCTGTTTGGGTATAGGGGCTACTGCGGCACCTGTAAAAGCACCAGGGAGGTGACGAAGATGCAGATGCCGTATGCTGCGAAGCTGCTGGTGCAGGAACTGATTAGCATGAATGTCGGAGTACGGCTGCAGTTGGAAGATGAGTTTCCTCATCCTATTTGATCCTGATGGGTAACTATTATCTAGATGTGTATTTTATATATATGTATGCACATGTAATGCATCTGATAAGACTGTATGTACAAAGTAAAAACATAGAATCAATGGAAACAATCCTATAAAACTTCTTCTAAAATTGGTCTGCTTGCTTTTTCAGGAACACGCTTCTCTTTTCCCCTTTCCCCCCCAAATGGTCATTATGGCCTCATTATATTACTACGACTTGTTTATTTTTCTCAGACTTGTTTACGGACTTTAGCCCTGTCATGGTAACTTCATACTCAGTCGCATTTTCAATACCTTGCCCTGAAGCAGCGACATGTGGTGCGAATACCACTTTCATCCATCTTTTCCAAGTCTTGAGCGTCGGAGATCTCACATCAGGGTCGTCGTAGTCATCCGCATGCATAGGGGCAGCAATTCTGGTAGGACGGCCATACACAGGTCGCTTATAGAGAGCTATACGGCATGATATCTGAGTGGACCAGACGAGCCCCAAGCTTGGCGTTTTGAGGGAGCTTGAGCTACGTGGGTCGTCGCCCCAGCCGCTGAACCACCGCTGCTGGTGATCTAGCGATAGAGCAGAAGAGGTTGGTGGTCCGTCATCTGGGAAAGAAAAAGAAAAGGGGATGGAAGAAGACGGCGTGCTGGAGAGGTTTGGTATGGTCGCTGGAGGTGGCATGCTCCGTGACGCTAAGGGACTGTCAAGAAGATTTGATGGTGTCATGGTGCTGCTACCTCTCATACTAACAGTACGTGGAATAATGACAGGTGCGGTGGATGAAGCGAAGCGGTCAGCAACTTGATTTGCAACAACAACGGCGATATTATGCCTGCGAGCGAGGTCACGAAGCAGGGCGCCAAGTCGGATAAGCTCAGCACTCCGCGTGGCCATGTTAGAACCAAGGGAGCCCTGGCGCTCAAATTCAGCGCGAAAATTGGCCGCGACAGAGTCAATAATCATGAGGCCAATGTCATGTCTTGACAGCAGGACGGGCACTTGATACTCAAGTATATGATCCTGAGTCTCAAGATCCGGGGTAACGGTACTATGAATGTTATCCAAAGACACGTGTGTTCCTGCCTTGCTAGCCTCTTGCAGGATTGCATTTCCCTCGAGCATCTGGGTTAGACGCCTAGTTGCAAGTCCAGATTCCGTTGAGATGTAAAGAGCCTGCTTGCCCAACCCATGAGGAGGAGGGAGTTGCACGGCTAGACATAGCGAGAGAAGGAATTGGGTCTTGCCCACTCCGCTCTCTCCGGTGAACTCTGTGATATAACCAACGGGCACGCCGCCTCCGAGCGCTAGATCTAGTCCATCGTCAAGAGTGCTGATGAATTCATTAGCTATAGCAGAGTGAGATAGAGATGCTTGCTTCTCTGAGGTGGAGGATGGCGGCGAGGGAGGAGATGGCGAAACAGCAAGCGGCCTGCTTGAGGCGAGGTCGTCTGATAACGAGGCATGTATAGCAGCAAGAAACCGGCGCAAGTCAATGATTGGTAGTTGTGTTTGCTTGGATAGATCTGCCGGGTGGATGGTAAGGAGGTCGGTAGTGGTGAGGGCGTGCCGCTCGATGGTGGGTATCAAAGCAGCAAAGGCGGAAAGGGGGAAAGAAGGAAGAATGCGGAGGAGGTCCGTCATTTGAAAGACGGCGTCAGCAACAGCATAATAGACCTTTCAAGGCTGGCTTGGGCTGAATCCTTTGTATAGTATAGAGCGGAACGCAGGGCAGTGGGGAGAAGGTGTAAGACGATAGGGCCAAAGGATCGTCGTAGCTTAGATAGCTTAGTAAAGGTTTTGAGAAACGATAACTTTTTAAATCCTTTCAGACCAACGTCGTAATATGTAAAGACAGGCCCCTCTGCCCACGCTGGTACCTTTGCGATTTCTGTCTGCTATAGGTCCCCCTACTTTAAATACGCTACTGCGAGGGCTATGATACAACCTGCGAGGTCATAAGATTAACGATGCCGCTATGACCCAGATCTTAGGTCTGTTATATCCCTGTACTATAGGTTGGATCTCACAGCTGGGTTCGGAGAGATCCAGAGAGTCGACCTGTAACTAGATGATGCGATTGATCGTTTTGGTGTGAGCAGCTTCGTGGATTAATCCCGGTCTGATGATGTGGCTAAGTGGCCGTGAAGCTGTAGTTGCATTATCTGCTAGGTATCTTCTTTCTGCCTACCCTGCAGCGATCTGGCATTTGCTTAGTAATACAAGGCACATAAAATCTCATGCACAAAGTTCTTACTCAACTCACCGCGGACCGCTTCCGCGTCCTGCGTCCTGCATCTGACATCAGAGTACAAGCACTATTGCAGAGTTTGTTTGCTTCTTCAGCCCAACCTCTTTTTACACTTGTTGGAACGCCATCCCTGGCTTAGCTCTACTCGTACGCCCTTCCTACACTACCTATATTATAAGTACCTTCGATTTAGCCTCGCGCTCCTCTAGACAGCCTATCGAGTCTTGGATCCTGCAGCCACGCAGTGGGAGCGCCTAGGGTCTGGCCAACCAAAAGTCAAGTAGTTCAATATCCGAACCAGGGGTCCCGCTAGCTCGCGACTGATTTATGAGCTACAGAGGCGGTAAAAAGGGAAAAAGAAAAGAAAAGAAAAAAAATACACTAATGCTTCTTAACGATAGCTCGGATGCCAGCAGCACTCACAGGCTTGAAGTATTGGCAACGCGCAGACTTGGCAGACTAGCTGAATTTGGAGGAGTAGGGAGAAAGAAAATACAGAAATGTAGGATGCCGCACTTATACAAGTAGGAGATATGTGCCTCTTTCATAGCGGCGCACACGGATCTTTAAATAGTAATCCGTACTCTCTTACTCCGTATTTCGACTCGGGACGACAACGGCGATGGTGAGTTTCACAGCTGGTACCATTTCCCTGTGTGAATGCGGTAGATTCTGACATGGCAAGCTAACGAGTCTATAGGCACACACATAGCACGGCCCTGTGCGTGCTGCTGATCGTGCGCATGGATTAGCAGTATGGCCCCCTCTTAATTTCCACAACTAATTTTCCGCCATCTTATTTGATAACTATAAAAGCTTGTTGATTTAGGATCGGCATCATAAGATGTTGCGGGCTCCGTGATTTGATGCGCCTATGATTGGGGGAAGAGATACGAAACCACCATTGTGACAAGCGAAGGACTCAGGCAGCAAAGCCCAGATTCTGGCTTACATGTGGTATTTTTTTTTTATTACCTACCAGTGGAATCATACTTACCTGGCTTAAAAAAAAGAAAAAAGCGACGTAGGAAGCACCCGAGACGTTGATGATACACTAACCCACCATCTGCGGCTGCGATTGTGGCAAACATGAAGCAAAGGGGATTCAGATCTTGTGGCTTGACTACCCGCTACACTTATCCGGAGTATAACTCGTAGTTTGAGAGCTGTGATAAGCAAACGCAAGCGAGATGCTCAATCATTATCACAACCACAACCATCAACACCGCTATTAGGCAAATTTCAACTGCAACGGTCGTGTTTCCGTGCTGTTGCATGAAGCTGCCACCCCTCCGCCCCCCCGGTCGTCTTTTTCTGGTGGTGCGCAGTGGTTGGTGTTCTCATGGATCCAGGATCTATTTGTTACTAGCGTCCTGCTGCCATTCAGCTCGTGTAAGCCACCAATTCGACGAGAGGGTCTGGCCTGCAACGATGGCACCTTTTCACGGAGCACCCATGTTCTACTACAGCCA
Source organism: Trichoderma oligosporum (assembly GCA_015266385.1). NCBI lineage: Eukaryota > Fungi > Ascomycota > Sordariomycetes > Hypocreales > Hypocreaceae > Trichoderma > Trichoderma oligosporum. Next base: position 40,451 of record JACBYL010000995.1, on the reverse strand, counting down.
ATCTCATTCAACTAGTAGAGGAGCTAGCTTGAGGCTGAACGGAGCGTGGAGTAAGAGCATCAGTAGTACTCATGCTGCTGGGCAGCTACGATTCATCAAATACGACCAAAACGGCGGACTGTCCCTCAGTAGCTCAGGCATATTTTGTGCTCTCTCTCCGCCTGGGTCCATTGTGCCGTGGTCGGTGCAATAAAACCATTTGGGAGTACCCAGCTAAGAACTTCTCCTTCCTCCTGTTTCCTCTTGTCCTTTTGCACTTGGTCAGGTCAGTTTTTGGACGTGGTGTTCCCAAGTTCTTCTCTCGAAAACAATATCAAAAGCTTCCCATCATGATGGAGGCATTGAGAATTTATTATGTCGCCTTTACGGCTTTAGTAGCCGTTGTTGACGCCCGCAATTTACATCTGCCCGTGGCTACCGTTGCGTCCGACTATGGCTTTGATGGATTCTCCCCAAAGCCAACACTTGCTCCAGCTTTCTCTCTCCACGAGGCTCTTCGTCGCCGAGCCGGCTCACCATCATCATCAAGTATCGAGACGGCCTATGTTGCTCCAGATAAGACTTGTGGTTTTATTTCTGGTCTTGCTGGCGCGGGATACACATGCGCCGAAGAAGCAACTTGTGTCTTCTTCACCTCATCGACTGCTCCGGGTTACGTTGCCTGTTGTAACACGGCCGACTGTAATGCTAGAAACACTTGTATCGATTATAACGAATACTATAGCCAAAGCAAGTGTAATGATGGCTGTGCGGTTGATACTTTCACTCTCAAGTGGTATGGTTCATTTATACATCTACTCATCTTTACCTATACACCGACCCTCACGGGGATAGCTAACAATACCTGGTAGCACCAATACGGCACAGCCCTTCTGCAACACAATTTCATTCCCAGGAGATATTACGGATGTCTTTTGCAACAATGTCGACATCACTGGTGTTCAGGCTGCGTTGACTACATATCGGGGCGAATCTTCCAGAATTTTTACTCCACTTCCATTGAATACTCCTGCATCTGCTTCTGCCTCCTCTACTCCTGCTAGCGCTACGCCTTCTGGTAGCCAGACAGCGGCCGATAGCAGCAGCACTGGCGGCGGCGGCAGTGGCGGCGGCAGTGGCGGTGGTGATGGAAGCGATGGAGACAACAACGGTAACAGCGGTAAGCATAGCGGTTCCAGTACGCCAGTTGGAGCCATCGTTGGAGGTGTTGTCGGCGGTGTGGGCGGCCTCGCTTTGGTTGGTCTCGCGACTTTCCTCCTCCTCCGCCGTAGAAAGTCAGCTGCAGTGCACCAACCAGTGAGCCAGAATCCTCCTCCTGTGTACCAGGCTCCTCCAGTACAGCAGAACCCGCAGAGCCTCTATGATCCCAAATTCGCCGCAGCTACAGCTCAACAGACGTACCCTCCCAACCAGCAATACGTCCAACCACAGGGATATTATGCTGCTCCCCAGCCTCCTATATCGCCTGATGGCCAGCAGATGTCTCCCAACGGATCACACATGGATCCTCGATTCAGCAGTAATCTCTCAAGCGCAAGTCCAGACCCATCCGGCGGTTTCGTGGCTCCTAGCACCGCAGGCGTCCAAGCTCAGCAGAATGTAATTCATGAGGCTCCAGCGCAGGCTTCAGACAACCATCGTGGTGAAATGCACGAGCTTGCTTAGATAGCAGCAGTGATTAAGCGACATGGTTGACGAAAAGAATATGAGAAGAATTATGATACAAGTCGGGGACTTAAGTAAATAAGAGCAAGTCGGGCGTTATGGACTGGGAGTTTGTATTTTGCATTATTGCCGGAGTCGGCTAGATTTTGGGACTTCAAAAACGCGACATCTACTACAGAGAGGACATGTGTGGATAATAATGGTATACATCTGTGTGTTATTTCTAATTATCGGGGAAGACTAGAGAATCCAATTCATCTTGTTGTTTCTTGATGTCACGGCTTCTCTGTCTACCTTGAGTGTATTTAATTCATATACCTAAGCGACATCTATCTTGTATACACATTTAACAAAGATTGCTGTGAAGGCAAGACGTCTTAGTAAATGCTATCTATGGTCAACCCACCTTATAAGCTTGTATGTGTTTTGGTGGGGTTTTAAGGAGTTTTCCAAACTTGGATTTAATACACGTATTTGAGACTTTGAGATCTATGACATGTGATGGCTTGGGATTCACACATCTCTAGACCTTTATCTATAAAGAAGGGGGATTCTTGATTTGTAAGGGAATATAGATGTGGCTGGAATTGAGGTTGGGTGTTTTGTCGAAAATAGGTGATAGTAGCAACTGAAAGGAACTGTCACGACTATCAAGCGACATCCAGATGAGATAGACGTTAAGACACTTGTACTACCTCTGTACACACACGTATATACCTCGCACTCTTATGGCTTTCTATTTCAAGTTGTGTCTATTTTGAATTGTCAATTTATTACTTTAGTTAATGTAACTGCTTCGATCAATATATGTTAATCGCTCATCATTCTATCTATGTACTTCATGATTAGAAGCAAGCAATGATCCTGGGTCTACGAACGCATAATATCATTCATTCGTTCTATATTACGTTACCGCGCTGTAATCCTTTTCTTTACCACTTCGTTGGCAAGGCTGGATAGCCAAAGTGGATGCATTTCAATAGTCTCTCCCTTTATTTGTTGAGATCTCAAGAACCCAGATCAGGAACAACAACAAAGACACTGACTTCTAATGGAGAGAAAAGACTTTAGTTCTCTCTTCTCTCACATACCATATCCTTACAACAACTTTCATTTACTTCAAGCTGATTGATAATTAGTCATCTTCATTGTATGAGCTTAATGTCAACAACCCCTCCTCTCCGTTACCATCACGATAATGTACTTTTTACTATTTGGCTTATCTTGCTTTTGTCCTTTCTCACTATCATTCATCTTGTCCTTTCTCACTATCATTCATCTTTATTTTGTGGCATGATTTGCTTCTGTGACTCTGATGAAGAGAGTATATTTTAGTTCCCCAGTAGTTTAGATCTCAACCATCTCAAACCTCACTAAATATAAGAACTCATACAACCATAAGAAGCGATCATAGAAACTAGAAAAATATACTGAGAACTTATCCTTTAATGTTGTAGATATTAATCATCTCAGACGCCTCTGGATTACTCTTCATGAGATATGATGTAACCAAAAGAAGCGATTGCGCTGATAAGAGAAAGCGAGTCGAAGATAAAATTAAAGTGTAGTAAAATTCAAGCGGTATATCATCTAAGACACTCTAAGCTCCTATCTCTCTCTCTCTCTCTCTCTATATATATATATATATTTATATACATAATACAGTGCTAAACGTGTCTTTATTTTTAGTAAAGTCAAAAAGCCAAACAGTTGTCCGAGTTCCAAAGGGCAGATTGGGAGATTAAGACTGTAATTTGACACAAGGCTTACAATTCAATGGACACATCTCTTTATTGAATAAAGACATTTAGTTTTGTTTCATATTATTATAAAAATAAAAGAATAGAGAAAGAATTAAAAGAAGAGAAAGGGCAATACATACGTAATTCATGATGGTTTGCTCTGTAGACTTTTGACCCCTGATTGTACTATACATACAACATCACCAGATAAGCTACTATCAAACGGATTCTTTTGTGCTGCCATTCACCACAGCATCAAAACATTTTCACAAAAGCAATCAGCACACTTCAGTTCATTTCTAATCCATTGAATTTTTCGTTCCCTTAAACTCATTAAAATACAACCAGGGCCAAGCATCCCGCCTAGCTTTTTTACCCTTTCATGTCCGTGAAATGCTAGTTACAAAGCAAAAGCGCAAAATCTAATCATAGCATCATCCCTTGATCCCCTAAGCTAGCCTCACATCCTAGACGCGATACCAATCTGGAAGTTCAAGTCTGATGTCGGGGTATCAAAAAAAAGTTTTAAACTTAGTCGACTTCCTCAACGGTAGGACCGTCATCACCACCAGCGTTGGGAGCACCACCAGCGCCAGGGAAGCCGCCGGGGCCGCCAGCACCAGGCATACCACCGGGCATGCCACCCTCACCACCAGCTCCGTAGAACTTCATCATGATGGGGTTGGCAACACCCTCCAGCTCCTTCTGGTGCTCCTCGTACTCCTCACGAGTTGCCTGCTGGTTCTCGTCGAGCCACTGGACAATCTTGTCAATCTCAGTCTTGAGGGTCTCCTTGTCACCAGCCTCAATCTTCTCATCGACCTTGGGGTCGTTGAGAGTATTGCGGAGAGAGTAGGCATAAGACTCAAGGCCGTTCTTGGCAGAAACACGGCGACCCTCAGCCTCATCCTCCTCCTTGTACTTCTCGGCATCAGAAAGCATGCGCTCAATCTCTTCCTTGGACAAGCGACCCTTGTCGTTGGTGATGACAATCTTGTTGGACTTGCCAGTGCCCTTCTCAACGGCAGAGACGTTCATGATACCGTTGGCATCAACATCGAAGGTGACCTCAATCTGGGGGACACCACGAGGCGCGGGAGGAATGCCAGTGAGCTCGAACTTGCCGAGCAGGTTGTTGTCCTTGGTGCGCTGACGCTCACCCTCGTAGACCTGGATGAGCACACCAGGCTGGTTGTCGGAGAAGGTAGAGAAGACCTCAGACTTCTTGGTGGGAATAGTAGTGTTGCGAGGAATGAGCTTGGTCATCATACCGCCAGCAGTCTCAATACCGAGAGACAGGGGAGCAACGTCGAGAAGCAAAATCTCGTTGGTGGACTTGGATGAGGTGTCACCAGACAGGATAGCAGCCTGGACGGCAGCACCGTAGGCAACAGCCTCATCGGGGTTGATGGACTTGTTGGGCTCCTTGCCGTTGAAGTAGTCGGTAATGAGCTTCTGGATACGGGGGATACGGGTGGAACCACCGACAAGGACGATCTCGTGGACCTGAGACTTGTCGATCTTGGCATCAGCAAGAACACGGTCGACGGGCTGAATGGTAGATCGGAATAGATCCTGGCACAGTTCCTCGAAACGGGCACGAGTGATGGAGGTATAGTAGTCGATACCTTCGAAAAGAGAGTCGATCTCGATAGAAGTCTGAGCAGACGAAGAGAGAGTTCGCTTGGCACGCTCACAAGCAGTGCGAAGGCGACGAAGAGCACGAGCATTGGTGCTCAAATCTAATTGACAATTAGTAAGATTTTTCTCAAGGAAAGAGCGACCACTGATACCTTTTTTATTTTTGCGTTTGAACTCCATTACAAAGTGGTTCACAAGGCGGTTGTCGAAGTCCTCACCACCCAAGTGAGTGTCACCAGCGGTAGACTTGACCTCGAAGATACCCTCCTCAATGGTTAGGAGTGACACATCGAAAGTACCACCACCAAGGTCGAAAATGAGGACGTTGCGCTCGCCCTCGACCTTCTTGTCAAGACCGTAGGCAATGGCAGCGGCAGTAGGCTCGTTGATGATACGGAGGACGTTGAGACCGGCAATGAGACCGGCGTCCTTAGTAGCCTGACGCTGGCTGTCGTTGAAGTAGGCAGGGACAGTGACGACGGCGTTGTTGACGGTGCCACCAAGGTAAGCCTCAGCAGTCTCACGCATCTTGGTCAAGACCATGGAGGAGATCTCCTCAGGAGTAAAGGTCTTCTTCTCGCCCTTGAACTCAACCTCAATGACGGGCTTGGAAGCCTTGTCGATGATCTTGAAGGGGAAGTGCTTCATGTCGGCCTGGACCTCAGCATCGTTGAACTTGCGTCCAATCAATCGCTTGGCATCGAAGACGGTGTTTTGAGGGTTCATGGCGACCTGGTTCTTGGCAGCATCACCGATCAGACGCTCGGTGTCAGTGAAGGCAACGAACGAAGGAGTCGTTCGGTTACCCTGGTCGTTGGCGATGATATCACATCGGTCCTCACGGAAGATACCGACACAAGAGTACGTAGTACCCAGGTCGATACCGACGGCTGGTCCCATAGACATTGTGACTTTAGTGTTTTGTGCGATGAGAACTTTTGTAAAAAGAAAAAGAAAAGGGAAAAAAACAAGTTTGTAATGTGGAAATTAAGGAAAAGAGAGAGAGCTTGTGAAGAAGAAGAGGAAGTAAAGAGTATGTTCTGGGAAGGGAAAAGGTGCGTTGGCTGGGCTGCAGAAGAGCATCTAAATAAAGGTTGGTGGAAAGGCTTCGATGCGGTTCTACACTATTCCAAGGTGCCCACACTAGAATCTTGCAGGGGCTCACAGAAGCCTCTGGCAGGCACATGAAGGCGCTGCAAACGCCTAGACCATGCTGGAAGATTTTTTTATTTTTTATTTTTTTTATTTTTTTGTTTGTTTGTTTGGATCGGTACCCAAACGCTTTGCCCTTTGAGTTAATTTTTTCTTGCAGCCCCCTTTGGTCGACTTTCAATTGTCCATTATTTTCTCCTCTAGCTGCTGGGCGAAATCGTTGCTTCCCCTCTCTAAGGCTGATCTGATTCTTCCCCCCCTCCTCGCCAGCAGCTTTTTGATGTCATCCCCCGCCTCCAGGTCCTAGGGAAAAAAAAAAATTAAAAAAAAAAAATTCCATCGCGGGGCAGTGTCTGTGTCTCAGGTACTTTTCTGCCCCATATACCATAGTAGCCATGCTTCAGTATCGGGTACCTATTTGCCCCACCATAGGGCACTAGAAGGTGCTGGACAGCTCTCGTTTAATATGGCAAGGTAGCAGGTAAGGTACTTCAATTCAAGAAATGGACTTCTACTAGTACTTTAAGCTACTTTCAGCTACCACAGCATTTTTGATTATTTTTATTTATCAATTGCTATCAATTCTATCTACAGTAGGAAAGGAAATCTATAGCGGACAGCTCTCGTTTAATATGGCAAGGTAGCAGGTAAGGTACTTCAATTCAAGAAATGGACTTCTACTAGTACTTTAAGCTACTTTCAGCTACCACAGCATTTTTGATTATTTTTATTTATCAATTGCTATCAATTCTATCTACAGTAGGAAAGGAAATCTATAGCATCTATAATACTAAATCTATGATATTAAATCTATAATACTAAATCTATGATATTAAATCTATAATACTAAATCTATGATATTAAATCTACAATACTGAATCCTCGATATGAAATCCACGATATCTAAAAAGGATATTGATATCTATCTCTGAATATTTTTTTTAACCGCAGAAAATCAATTGTGATCCCACCTAGGTACCTAGGTACCTAGTACTGAGTAATTACAAGTATCCCACTTGCCAAGGTACCTAAGCACTCACTCACCTTTGAGGAAAAAACCAAAACCCCTCCCCTGCTGTACCTTTTTGGCTGGCGCTTGGCGGAATCGCGATCGATACAGAGATGCTCCCAAGCCTCTGGAGAGAGATGCGCCCCTCCAAATCGTCATCTTGACGCAGTTTTTGCCTATCAGAAAGTTTTTTTTTTGTAAGTCCGGTGAAAATATTTTCATGCTTCGCTTAACATTTACCCTAAACTACATGTCTCTCTCTCTCTTTTTTTATTTTTTATTCACAACCCATTGTTTTCGCTGCTTCAGAACTAGAAGGAAAGTAAGAGAATACTTGTAGGAACTTCTTGCAGAGACCCCCTGTTAGCCGCAACAACACACAAAGAGGGAAAAAAAAAAAGGCGAGGAGACAATCTCTTTAGGCGGCGAGGCAACCAGCGGAGCTCCCTCAAAGTATCACTCCATACTGATATCTGTACTAAGTACTTCTAGACCAAACACCCAAGAAACAATCCCTGGCAACCGTCACACCAAAAAAAAAAAAAAAAAAAAAAAAAAAACTTTTAGGCTCCACCTCTTTGTTACGCCTCCAATCATTTAGATGGACTAACTATGCAGGTTTTTGCCTCTGTAGCCTCTCGCAATCGCCTCGTTGCCCAACAGCCTGTAACCATGGGATACAGAACCAGCTGCCATCTCATACATTTTACTTGTAATTATAAGCAAGTGCCTAAATTACGGTGAGAAAATTGAGGCCATCATCAGGCAACCCTAGCTTAACATAAGGTATACATTTGGATAGCTCTCCTTTCACAGCTATTAACTTAGTTTGCTACCTAAAAACGCCCTCTTCGGATATGCTGGAAAGCTTCAAAGGCTTTGGCGAACATTCGAACCTGAAAGCTAGCGGACGCTTGCATCGGGACAAAGGAGTAAGTAAGTATCAAATTCAGCAAAAATGATGGAACGCTTCTTTGTGATCAGCTCATCTAGAGACCCGCCGCGTAGGAAAAGCTCCTGAGGGCAACTGTTTGTCTGTCTGTCTTCAGCCCAGCCCAATGATAAGCTAGCTAAGCTATTATCCAATCAATAATCAATCATACAACCCAACACAATGCTTATTGTTTTTTGGTGCCACTCATATGCTTCAACTTTATGCTATTAACTATCCTAAAGAACAAAGCAGGGCAAACTCGACATTGCACTACATCACCGACAAACGTTATGTTACCCCAAAGAGACAAAGAAATCTCATTTCAATGCTCGACGGCTTACGGCATATAGAACCAGCAAGCAAAAATTTACAAAGTCACTGCCAAGCAGTTAGGATTCTCTTATTCCGTGACTAGGCGCAACTTCTTTCCAACGTCTCGCCTCCTTGCATGCACAGCTGCCCGCTCTGATGCCTTGACTTCCTCATCACCCGTATTACCGCGAGCTTTGAGTGCCTGGAAAAGCATGCCAGCGTCAAAGAAACCATCTGACCAATTTAGTTAGCAAATCTTTCCTTTTCCGGTTTTTTTTTTCTTTTTTTTTCTTTTTTTTTTTTGTCTCTCCATTTGGGATTTCGTTGCATATTACAAACAAAATAACCACCAATAGACTATGGAAAGCGTTTTTTTTTTTTTATATATATAAAGTCCAAAAAAAAAGGGAATGGGAGGGAGAGGGCTGATAACTCACATCCACCGAGTTCGTCATCATCACTAGTAAAACTCGTCTCAGTTGGCGACCCCGGACCCATACTCTGCCGCCTCATTCCTGGCCTAATCGTCTCCGAACCAGTGATTAATCTGCCGCGAGACTTTAATCTGCTCGATGGTTTCGGTCGAGCCAGTTCTGCCTCACGTGCTCGGCTTCCCTTTGCGCTGACTGTCTTGCCATTGGTAATGCGCAAGATGCGTCGGACTTCAAGAAGGTAGCTCTCCAAAGTATCCACAAAACGCTTCGTCTGTCGGTGTTTGCTTGATACGCAGATAGAGATACTGTCGTCCTTGATGATGTAGCCAATACCAAATCCGTCTCCTGACGTTGGCCCAAATCCAAAGTGGCGGAGAGACGGGTTGCCGCAGTTGGAAGTTGAGAGAATTGTCGTATTCAGCTTGTCCCACCCAGAATCCGCAAAAATGAGCGGTAGCGGGTGATGGTCTCGCGACCTAGAGTTCAAGCTGTCGCCACGCTCCCTGGTCGGCTTGACTTCAACGCCATCTATTGATAAGGAGGAGCTCCTTGGACTGGCAGTTGGTGACGATGCTGCTGGGCTCGACGCCCCACCACTGCTCGTCCCACTGTCGATTAAATCATCCACATACTTTTGCCATACACTGAACAGGGCGTAAAGATGTCTGTCACACCCTTGTGCTTTTGAACACTCCTTTGTATTGTTGACATGCTTCTGACACGCACGTTTGAGTGCATCCATCTTCTGCTCCACCGGGTTGTCACCCCAAAATGTCTGGACAAAATCTACAGATTCCTTGGACACGGGACGAATGGCTTCTGTGCGGCCATGCAAGAAGGTCTTGGTCATGGCGGGCTCGTAAGTACACTCGACTCTACCGTACAGACCGTAATAGGCTGCCTGGAATGCCATTTGGACAAAGGCATCGGGTGAAAATCCCATCGACGTAATGAAGTGCTTGCCGTAAGTAGAAAAATCGAGGCATTGGAATTCAGTCTGTTCAATCAAATCTGCCAGCCTAGTTTCGGCAAATCGCACCGCGATACTCAGCTCGGGAATCATATCCCACCCCAGTTTTCGAGGGGTGGTGTTGACATCTCCAAAGCTCTCAATATCTCGCTTAGACGGATCGGGGCTGGTAGAAGTCCATAGGGTCGGTGCTTGTCCGTTGATGGTGCGTGCGAACCGAAGAATCGTATCTGTATACACATCACTGGCGAAACGCAATACTGTGTGACCGTCCACTCCAGTATGCTCAAAGTTGATCCCCGCGCTTCCATTCTTACACACAATGATTTGGAGCTTGTCGTACCAACGGTTGGTACATGTGCCGATCTGAATTCCATTCTTCACCTCGCTGGTTCCGCACAGCATGTTTTGGCAGAGATGTCCAACATTACTCGGCTCGGTATAGTCTAAGCATAGGACGAAGAGCGCCGAATCGACAATGTTGAGTGAATCGGCATTATTTGAGCCAGGTTCGCGAGTCAGTATGTCTCGTAAGCCAGACCAGACCTTGCGATTTTCTGTGCTCAGTACGCCAAGAGCACCTTTTGCAGCGTCCTGGATAGGGGTCTGAGTAGCGTCATCAACAATAGTCTGTAGGTTAAGTTCAATGTCCTTTTCAGTCATGATGACATCTGAGTTGTCGTCAAGAGTGTCAAACCAATAGATCTGACCATGACACATGATGATGATGTGCTTCGACTCGGGGTCTTGCTCAATCTGGCATCCGGCTTCTGTTGGCACCCTAGCCGTGCCAAAGAGTCGTGAAAATTGATACATGCATAAGGGAGTTCCCTTGATCTTGTCCGGTGGCAACTCTTCTTTTCTTACGGCTCTGATAAACTCCAATGCGGACACAACGAGGGATGCGGCGCGCGTCACCTGGTTGTTTCTTGCTGGGGTTGGATCATCTGCTAGGAGGAAAAAGGGGTTGAGGTTGAGCACCACGGGATTGTCAAAGTTGAGGTACGAATCGTACCCTTGCCAAAAGAAAAAAAAATGTTAGTCAATCTCATCACTATTCTATTACATCCACAGTCAAAGGGGACATAGACATAAAGTTGATTATGTAGGTAGAAGCAGACGTACAAAATTGCTCGATATAACTCGTCTTGCCTTGTGCATATCTCTTCAGCTTCTCTTGCAGATCTGGACCTTCTTCTCTCAGAAACTCGTTGACTGCATGTTGTGTTTCAGCATGCTCTCTAGGAGACTGGAGAGGCTTCAAGGCTTCGAGATATTTTTGGGCGGTGCTCGAGAGTTCAGGGATGGGCAGCTTTGGCAGCTTGTCTTGGGCGCCAAAAGTGATGCCGCCCTCCGTCTTACTTTCGTTGTATGTTGCCATAGGGACTCTCGTATATGCAGCAGACAGTTGCGGAGGCTGTCGTTGAGTTTGAGAAGACTCAGGCTGAGCCGGTTCGGACTCTTTAGGTGTCTCGGGGAGTGCTGGGAGGCTGCGAGGAATGTTCAAGTAGGAGAGAGGCTCAGCAAGCCGTTCGGCTAGAGACTTTGGGGGACTGAAAACACGAACTGAGGCCGTCATGGCGTCAGCAAGTCAAGGTCACTTAGAAGAAAAGAGGCGAGATGCTGGTGCTGATTGAGAGTCCGCGAAGGGCGGTGCGGTAGAAATAATGGCAATCGTGGTGGCAATAAGCGGGCATTACACTTGATGTGCCACGCAAGTCAAGTTCATTCCGATGAGAGTATATGACAAAAAGATATATAAAAGGCAGCCCCGACGGGAAGAAGCGGGAAATAAGAAAAATATTAATAAAAATGGAGAGCACCAGAGTCAGGCGCAGGCAATAGGAGATATATATATACATATATATACGGAATATATATCCACTCTTTCATATACGTTGAACCAAGAGGCCGGATACGGATCAGAATCCGGGGACGGGGGAAGGGTGAGGCGGAGTCCCCGCAACCAACCGACGTCTCCAGCATAACATGTAAATGAGACCAAAGTCGGAGTTACAGAACTAGGAACTGCGTCTCTTTCAACAGTGGGTCATCTGTATAAATCACCTTGAAAGGTGTATGAATGAGATATGACCAGGTTGAGTAAATAAAGCTAGGCTTTACCGGGGCAGTGGACTGGGGAAGAGGGAACGTGGAAGAGGTCCTCCGCATGCCCGGCCGCGATAACCAGACGTCGGAGAGGTAAAGGTACATCCATACCTTAAGGCTTAAGGACCTTGCCTCCTCTTACATGCCGCCAAGTACCTACCACTTGGTAGGTTAATCTCCCAATATCCAGTTCCCTGGTACACATATTTTTGCGGGCTTAGTATGAGACTAGATAGGTAAAAGTAACAAGGCAAATATAGAGATATAAAAGAATAAAATAGAATAAAAATGCCCCCAATACTAGATTGGACAGTAATGGAAAATTCTTTTGACTTACGACCAACAAAGCTACCCCACGATAGCGCAGGATGGTTCAGTTACGCAGGGGTTTTTTTTTGCACGAGCTTTGACGGCTGATTCGGGAACATGTGCCTATCTGCTACACGCCCTGTTCTCACATGAACTTTTCCGTGAAGGCAAGCAATCTGACACAAGCTTTCTCTCTCTCTCTCTCTCTTAAAAAAAAGGAGTACCCCGGGGGGTGAGAGAGGTGAGAATTTCGAGGAAGAATCTTTGAAAGGTACGTTTGAAGTGGGGGGTTAGTTTCGCCCGCGTCCAGAATGTTTGTTGCAGAAGCTACCACATGTGCTTAGCAAAACACAAGGAGACCTGGACGAGGATGACCGATCTAGGAAAGCCAGGTGAGATAATGCAATGGCAAATAGGCAATGGCAACGTTGTGCTCGGCTGCGGGTTCGGGAGACCAGCAGGAAAAAACAAATGAAGAACGTGCCTTGATCTGGCGTCACGTCAAGTGGAACCAAAACAGGCTTGGAGTGGTGGCTTCGGACGAGGGGATGTTTTTTGGGCTGAGGGTTGCGATGATGATTTGCGCTGCGAGTTGCTAAATTGCTAAGTTTCGTAAGGTAAAGTTACTCGGAGCGAATGACGCTAAACTGCTTTTTTTATTATTATTCTGTATTTTATCTTTTTTGATCCACTGGAATTTTCTATGAGCTAGGTAGGATTCATCCTCGTGATCAATGATGGGTGCTGGGATATGGTCGATTCAGAAATATTGTCACGATGATGTTGGAGTGTGGCAAATGCGCAAAAAAAAAAGGAGAAAAAAGCCCAAAGCCACCGCCTGACAAGTCAAAAGTATACATGAAGGCTTTTATATTAACTTGTTGAGTCAGTTTTTGTCTTTGATTTTTTTAATTCTCAGCTGACGGGATGAAGTAAGTGGAAGGATGTCACAAGGTCAGCTACTAGATGGATGTCGATGGCATTCAGTTTAGGTCTTGATTCTATAGTACGGAGTAACATGTAGCTGTTTTTGCTGTTTTACTGCATCGACGTCACAAGCTAGCGACCCCATGGTACCCCAAAATTCCCCCAAAGAGCCCGTGGGGAGGTGTGGCCCCCCGTCAATGCCACTGTAACCGCTTGAACTGCACTGTTAACTGGACTGGGATAAGTTATCTGCTACTTTGTATAAGATAAGCCATAGATAAATACTACCCAGGTAACGGTAAAAGAGCTTTTGGGGTTTGATTATAGATACTACTCAATGTAGTTTCTGCAATACTTCAAAGGCTTTCTTTTGCAAATTCCTACAAGGCATAGTTTCAAAAATAGGCAATTGAACTCTTAATCTTCCCCGAGAGAGCCGAGTTCCGGTGCGGAATTTTGCGGCAAAGGTGAACGTTTTCCGGGCAAGAGGATCAAAAAGGTACGACAACTTTGAAATCACATGCTCTCTACGGAGTGCACAGAGTACAGAGTTAGACCTTAGTAGTAATTAGGCACCTCTAGTCTTCAAGTAACTACAAGGTAATATCAGTAGCTCCCAATCCGTCTCCTACTAATCAATCCTACATGAAATTGCCTCTCTCAATTTCTAGGTGCCAAAAGCAACCCGAGGAGAAGCTACTGTCATGTCTATCCAAATTACTCCGAACTCCATACTTGATATCCATCAGCCGGCGTTTTATTACTGGTCAGAATCCCCATAAAGCCTGGTGAGATTCAGTTTTCGATGGCCCGCCCGCCTCGGGCCAACGGACCAAGTTACAATATTGTTAGTGCCATGCCATGCTACCATTGATGCTGACTGGTTTGCCAGCTCCTCCATTCACAGCGGGAACTTATAGGCAACATTTCGTCATTCAGTAAACCGTTCACCTAATCTTGCCTATTATGCTCCGTATCGTCTCCATACCCTCTCCGAACTTCCCTCCCGGTCTAAAAGAAGGCCCCCCCTTGAGGTCATCCTTGGCCTACTGGGACACTTTCACATGTGCATCTCAGGTGCTCCATCACGGGTGTCTAGAATGTTCGCGCAGAAATACATAATACATAGACTAACTTGAAAGGCTATCTTTGGGTCCGACGCTTAATACGGAGAATTTCTGCTGACTTGGCATCGGCAAAATGGTCCTTTGACAGCTGCAACAGCTTAGCCTCGTGATTTACGTGAGAACTCATTCGCAATATTGCAATAGCTTGGTATTATATACAACACTATGTAGTCGCGATAGAGCACGCAAGAGCGGGCCTCTAGCTATCTCCGTGCTGCTAACGCTCTGCATTCTCAATGCCAGCATATGAACCTAGGTACGTTGGGACGCTGGATAACAAAAGGAAGACTTGGCCATATATATAATGTATTTTGGGGGGAAAAAAAAACCCGTATATAAAAAATCCCATGCTTCGGTCATTAGTTTTTTGTTCATTGCAATTAGAGCTGATGTCGCATTTCGACGGCCTAAGCAAATGTGCTACCGTACATATGTCTATGGTGAGTTAGTTGAGGGAGTAGAAACTCTTCGTTTAGAATCATAACGTCGTAATAGTAGTACATGTTGTTACAAGGTCCTCTGTTAGATATTGAATATCCAAAGCCATCCATTTACCCTACAAGCTCGTTTTCTTTCCATCTTATTTTTTCCTCACATCTTCCTTTCAAACCCCAAGTCTTGTCGTATCTTCTTTCTCCTCTCGTCTTCTAATCTCCTCCACTCCTCATCATCGACCTTTGGAATCTCAACAGCCTCGGCAAACGCCGCCCCAGGGACTATTTTGTCCTTCCTGGCCTCCCAAATCTCTTCACTGCTGTGCCTACCGGGAGCGTAGTACTTTTCATACTCTTTGCGACGATAGTGGTCCCGGATGGCGTTCTCCTTGAGAGGACCAGAGTAAGATTTTGTGCGCATGCAGAACCAGAAGTCGTCCCAGAGGTGGCTGCAGGAGCGCATTTCGCCGTGGCGGTAAACAGCATTCCATTGGCCACCTATGGAGTTGCAAGACCAGGCGAGATCGAAGGCTTGGCGGCAGGACATTTCTGTTGGGAGAAGAGATTCGGAAACAGGGTCTAAGGGAGGGATCGGGAGGGATTCAGGGTCGGTGGAAGATCTTGAGGAGAGCCATGATGAGAGGAAGGAGGGGGATGATGATGGTTTCGATGAGGAGGAGGGTTTGGGGCTGTCATCAGATTTGTTGAAGAGTTCGAAGAATTTTTGGATTTCAGGATCGATAGGCTCGTTGGGGGCCGAAGATGAATTGTGTGTCGATGATGGAGGCGGAAAAGATGGAGGTAGAGAAGATGGAGAAGAAGCAGAAGAAGAAGAAGAAGAAGAAGCAGAGGAGGATGAGAACTGGTCGGAGGGCGGTTTAGGAGGTGACGTCCAGAGCCAGCCCATTATGAAGCAATTCGTAGATGTGATGTAGATTGGCGTTGGCGAGTTATTTCAAATCTCCGAATAATTTGTTTTCATTAGTGAGTCTAATTGTCTTATCATTTGAAAGGGTTGAGAGTCCTGGAGAAAGTAATTAAGCCTGTATCAATAAAGCCCAATAATTTTTTCTTGATTCAATTTGATATCTATTAATCTTTTTCACTAATTGCGCGCTGGATTGGATTCGGCTGGGAAAACAGCTTTCCCGAGTAGCCGACCTTTCCTAATCTAGGCATTCTTTCCTATGACCTCATTGGTTCTTCCTGGGGGAACAACGTTCTTCCTTCCCTGGAACTCTAAATAGTTTAAATAGAATTTAGCTAGGTCATGCAGAGCATCAGTGCGAGCCGTAGGGATCCTGAGCAAAGCATTCAAGATGACGGCAAACGTCAAGGCGGAGGCGCCTCACAACACCTTTGATACTATCCTCAAACCTCCCACTTGATCCTTCGTTAACAAGTGAAGCCATGCAACACCAAGCTAGCTAATCTTGCTTATAAACCAATTGGAATCATTCTCTCTAAAGGACCAGCATCCGTCTTATGACCAGGATGCGCCTCACGTGGATCCCGCCATTTTTAACCTTAGTATCATGATCTTAGGTATCTATTATAGTTGCCGGGAGCTTCCCTGGAGAATCAATTGCGAGATTGTCAGTGGAAAGATCTGAAGGTATGGCTATGCCGATGTCAGAATTCTCAATGGAGGAGACTCCCACCTCGACCGTCTCTTCACTGGTCTAGGAGAGACGATGCACGCTTACATGAGTCTTTGACAAGCTCGTCAAGCTGCCTGACGGATTTGAGGTAATTTCTAGCACCCGTATCTCTTGAGTACGCCGGAATCGCCCACCAGACAAAGCCCATGTATGGAGTCCAATACCAACCAGAGCTGGAACACACGCCCCGCGGTATTAACATCCTGCGCAAATTCGCCATGGAGATCTGTGGAGCTCAGGCCAACTGAGAGATGGAGGACTTCATCAAGAAGGAGATTGTTCGCATTCGACACCTTGTTGGCGATCGCGCACAGGTTATTGGAACCGTATCGAGCGGTGTGGATTCGACCGTCGCAGCCAAGCTCATGCAGAAGAGAATTGATGATCACTTCCACCATCCTTATTGACAATGGAGTTATGCGTCTCAACGAGTGCGAACTGGTCAAGGAGACTTTTGGCAAGCGTCTCGGCATCAACCTGACTGTTGTAAACGGAGCTGAACTGTTCCTGAGCTGCCTCAAGGATGTGAATGAGCCCGAGAAGAAGCGCAAGATCACTGGAGCGACTTTCATTGATCTCTTCCAACAAGAAGCACTTCGGATCGTAAAGCGGGCTGATGATACCCCCAACGCAAATGGTTCTTGCAAGGCACTCTATACGTTGATGTTATCGAGAGAGTCTGTTACAAAGGACTAAATGTCACTCAAACCCGTCACAATGTTGGATGCGCCTTCCCTATACACTCAAGTTGGAATTTATTGAGTAGCTCTGTGAACTGTTTAAGGATGAAGTGAGAAATATTGGTCACGGGTTGGCATCCACGAGACCCTGTGATGCGTCACCCTTTCCCCAGTCTCGGTCTTGCGATCCGAATTCTTCGTCGGATTGACGCTCGGAGAGTTGTTGTTGCTCGTGTCGAAGACGTCTTTATCTCTGAGATAAAAGCGGCTGGCTTGTATGACGATATGAGCCAAGCCTATGCTACCATCAGCCAAGACCGAGCTGTTGGTGTTCAGGGCGACGCTCGAGTTTGCGGATACATCGCTATTCTTCGTGCCGTTGAAACACTTGACTTCAAGAGCGCCGGGCCTTACGAATTTGACTTTGGCTTGCTCAAGAAGATAACGACACATATCGTCAACGAAGTGCAGAGTATCGAACGCGTGACTTGCGATATTACAAGCAAGCCTCCTGATACTGTCAATGAGTGATTACAAGGATCCAGACTGACATTTGGGAGCGTTGCAATCTAAGATGATTAAAAAAAACCCCCAATATGAGATCAAGCAGCTAATAAAGAGGAGAGACCCCCGAAAGAGAGTTTGATTGCTTGCGAAGCTGCTTTTGGACAATTTTAGGATAAGGAAGAATTGTGGATGACAGGATATACCCCTCGACTGACTTGGAAGAAGCTATATAAAATGACTTCAAACGCATATATCACCTAGGCCTACTGTATTACCTCGAAAAATTCGACCTTGGTTTAAGTGGGTTTACAAGGATTTCTCGGTATTGAAGGAGGTAACTTTGTTTAACCTCAAAGCAAGAAGACACGGCAAAATCATCTGTTACATCTTTTACATAGAAACTAATATAGAAAACGCGTAATAGATGAATGATAATTATACGTACAGATAATATCAATAACCCAGCTTGAGGCATCTTTTATAGGTTATAGGTATCGTGCTGTTGTGATCTACCCGAGGAAAAAATGAAAATAGCTTTATAGAAATAAGGTATTGGTACCTCATTTCCTCTCTCTAGTTGTAGAATAGAGTGTTGTTAAAAATAAGATACATCCTTGTAAACCCAAAGTCGAATTTTTCGAGGTAATACGGTATATCACGCAGAGTGCAGACATATATCGGGGGGGAAATAAACAAAGAAACTCCGCCCAGTCATTATGTAACAGAATATCTGTTATAAGCTGTTGTAAGGGGCAATGCCAGCACAAAGTAGTAGGGTTTCCGAGGATTGTAATAAATAGCTGTAACAGATATCCTATTACATTGATAAAAATAAAAAGCTGTTATAAAGTTATTTACTAATACATTAAAGTTAAGAAATTTTAATCTTTTAAATAAAAATAAAATAAATTTTTTAAATGTTAATACTATATTTCATTTAAAAAAATTAATGAAATAAGATTATTTTTTAAAAGAGAAATGTGTTAATAAATATAGATTTAGTATGAATCATTAATTTCTGTTTACGGAGTACTGTAAGCTAGCTTTCTAATCTACGTCATGGCGCATGATTGGTGAGCTGAGCTTCATATAGATTATTCTGAATTATTAACTCTTTTTACAACTCTTGAGTAAAGCGAAATGTACAATATTTGTGGTGAGACGCCGTCATGATTCCCATGAGAAGCCTTGCGTCGCTGGCAGCGCGATCCAGCTCGCGGCCATCAATTGCGTTGCGCTTGCGGCCTGTTGGACTAGCAAAGAGACGGATTGACTATGGATTGGTGAGGTATCGAGCTGTTCAGAGAGCTTGGGAGACGACAACAGCGAACCCTCCGAGTAATGTGGTTGCAGAGAATGAGACGCAAGATGTTCCTCCATCAGAGGAGCAGGAGAGTGGCCGATTTGACGTAAAATCCAACGAATCTATTCTCTTTTTCGATAGTAAGATAATGGATGGAGTCTAAGAGTGCATCTTTCCTTATTGACTTGGCTGTCTTACAGATTTATTTCCTCTCAAGCTTGCTCCGCTGATGAGCCGGCGGATAGAGACGGATCAAAAGCTAACAGAGCTCATGCAGCGCTTCAACAGTTCCTCCTTGGGGATCATGGATCCCATCCAATTGGTGAAGAGAGCTATTCCGGAGAACCTGCCCATCAAAGTGACGGAGATTTTGCCGCGGTTGAAGGATGGCGGAGCATTTGTCAAGTTCAGGTATGATGCTAGTCTCAATTCATCAGAGATTGAAGGTAGGTGAACTCAAAAGCTTGTGATTATCCAAGGTTGATTGCTGATAACTGAGTGATTGACTGACTGCTGGATAGCTAAACTATTAAAGAAGATAAGAGAAGAACCAATCAAGCCGTGGTTCAATCCTTTCCGGGGCATTAGGGCCCATCTCGTCCGTGGAGTACCTTGGCTTGAGGATTTGCATCGGTATCCCTCTCCATTGCTCATGGTTGAGTTCGTCCCTCCTGAGCCTGGAGCAGTTGCTGCGGAACTTCCTGAGGAGACTCTTTACAGTTTATTCCGTCGATACGGAAAGATTGCGGACATCATCCCCCAGCCTGCTGATTCCAAGATCACTCCAAGGTATGCCCAGGTTGGCTTTCCTCTGATGCGTGATACCATCATGGCACGGAATTGTTTGCACGGTTTCATCCTCAGTGAAGCCCAGGGAGGGGGAAAGAATGGAACTAAGCTGCGGCTATCTTATGTGAAGCGAGAAAAGGCACATAGCATCTGGAACTGGATTACGTCGCATCCTCGGATCGTTATTCCTATTGTGGCCGCTCTCATTGCTGGCGTCTCAGTAGTCATCTTCGACCCCATTCGCATATTCTTTATCAAAGTACATGTGCAGCACTCTTTGCGTTTTACCGACTGGAGGATTTACAAGTGGTTCAGGTCACAGACAGGGAGCTTCTCTTTTCACAAGAACGAAGAGCATACCGAAGGCTTGGGCACCATATGGAAGCACCGCAAGGATCTCATTGAGCAGCTGCGAAGTTGGCTTGATGGCAGTTCAGACACTTTTATTGTTGTCACTGGCCCACGAGGCTCTGGAAAGGTAGAGATGGTCATGGGCCAAACTTTGAGTGGGCGCAAAAATGTCGTTCTTATCGACTGCAAGCCGATTACGGAAGCCAGTGGTGAGGCGGGCACAATCAAAAAGCTGGCAGCAGCGGTTGGATACCGCCCGGTGTTTTCATGGGCAAACAGCATTAGCAGCATGATTGATCTCGCCGTCCAGGGTACAACTGGTGTCAAATCTGGATTCTCCGAGACTTTGGAATCACAACTGAATAAGATTTTGCACACTACTGCCACAGCTCTCAAGCTTGTTGCTGTCTCGGGGCGACACAAATCGGACAAGGACGCCAGCCTATCTGAAGATGCATATATGGAAGCACATCCAGAGCTGCGGCCAATTATTGTTGTTGACAACTTCCTTCACAAGAATGAAGAGTCCAGCATTGTCAATGATATGATTGCGGAGTGGGCAGCGACGGTAGTTCAGAACAATGTCGCTCATGTGGTTTTTCTCACAAGCGACTCTGCCTATTCAAAGTCACTCACCAAGGTTATGCCAGATAGGGTCTTCCGCACTTTATCGCTAGGTGATTTAGATGCTGATGTGGCCAAGAACTTTGTTGTTACACGTCTGGAAGAAGACCTGAAGCGTGAAGCTCAGGAACAAGAGGAAGCCAGCACAGAGAAGAAGCAGCCTGAGCGACCGAGCATGAACGGACTTGATGAGGCTATTAAAGTCCTAGGGGGCCGCTTGACTGATCTGGAGTTTCTTGCTAGGCGGCTCAAAGCCGGCCAGACGCCTCGCGAAGCGGTTGAAGAGATTGTCACTGAGAACGCCACCGACATTGTCAAGATGTATCTTCTAGGGAGGACGGCCGATGCAGATAGGAGATGGTCTACCGAACAGGCGTGGCATCTGATCAAGGCTCTCGCTGAAAGTTCTCCCCTGAAGTACCACCAAGTTCTTCTCTCAACCACATTCGCCTCATCCACCTCTGCTAACGCGAGCAACGGAGAGGCTGCTATTGAGAGCCTTGCTGGTGCCGAGCTCATCTCGGTCGAAACACACCGTGGACGGCCTCAGACCATTACGGCTGGTAAGCCACTCCACCAGGCGGCCTTCAGCGTGCTTGTCAAAGACCGTGTGCTCCGAGCAAAGATGGATCTGGCCGTACTGAATGAAACGGCCAAGGTGGAGGCAAAGAATATTGCCGCGGTAGAAAGTGAGCTGCAGCTATTGGGCGGGTTATCGCGATATGCAGGGGAGTCGGCAGGGAGGGTCATGTATTTGCTGGGGAAGCTGGATGCGGGGCAGAGGAAAATTGCGCAGCTGGAGAGGGAAATGGCTGGATTGAAGAAGATTTTGAATGAAGAGTATTGATGGAACTTTGTTTGTATGTATGTTTGTATGCAGTATGTTTGTATGATGGCGAGGGATGTCATGAACACTCTGTGTATGTTATTGTATATATAATCAATCATCCATTCTGCTTCATCACATTTAGTTGATTCCATTTTGAAACCTAGAGTTCTTAGGCGACGATATGAGAATCAACTTCATCCTCCGCCTCTCTTTTCCTGCCTTTCTGCTCCACGCCTGTGCTTGAAACTTGTGCAAATCACATACGAAACACACACAGATAAAGACTATCACTTTTGGCGAGTCAAACAAAGCGCACATATACCTATGCACGATCAATTCCTGGAAAGGGGAAAAAAAAAATTATGAAACATCTTTTCGAGTCTCAAACTTTGTAAAGTAAATTAAAAATCCGCAAATACTCCCCCCTCCTTTTCTGCCTTTGCATGCTATCATCCCACCTTTACGCCTTGAGAAGATAAAAAAAATAATGAACATTGTCGTACTCTTTCTCCCATATTTGTGTGTTTTTCATCAGTCAATGTCAATAGGAGAAGAAGGAAAGTTGATGCAAAAAGTCAGAGAGAGACAGAGAGAGAGAGAGAAAGAGAGAAAGCGACTTCGAACAGGTTTTGCTTGTGAAGATGCCCCTGAGTGAGAAGAGTTGGTGGGATACTGCGCGGAGGACGTCGCGATGAAGAGAGGGAGATGATAGAACGATGGTGAGTTTAGGATGGGCTTATTTGTTTGTGAGAGGCCGAATGTTTCATCTGAATATTTTTTCCTGCTTATTATCCTCCCTTTGCTCTTCTGACAGTCGTAAACGTCGTGGTAATATGATGACAGCGAACCTCAGCGAAAGGAGGCTGGCTAGTTTGAGATGACTAAAGAGTCCAAAAGTGCTATTCATGCTCCCATACTCATCTGTGTGGCGTCAAATTGCACGGGTGATACCTCGCAGGCCTGGCAGAAAAATACCCGACTGGGGTTATCGTAGTCGTTGGTGATGCTATAATAATTTCCTGTTTTTACTCATATTAAACAATTGGCCATAAAACAAAGTAGCAGCACAAAGGGGGGAGAAAAACAGAAGACTTACCTCTTGGTACAAACCACATGCCACCTGCTGATATTCGAAACTGAGCCTCGTTGATTGTCACCATGACTTTGCCAGTGTGAACGAAAAAGACCATGTGCATCTTCCGTGAGTTCTTCGGTCGCTTCTCGCCGCCGGGAGGCAGATCGACGACACCGGCACCCATGAACGGCATTGTCAACGTCTTGGCGAAGCGGAAAGTTGCATCCCGAATTTCTGATGTCTGCACTGCTTTGGCCGATATGGCGATACGTTCATCCGTCACCTGTACGGGCTCATCGTCTGCAGGGGGATGCTCCTCGTGCTCTGGCTCCCATATCACGATTTCGCCCTCTACAGTGCCTGGTTTGAGCTCCCATTCTTCATAATCTTCATCTGGCACGGGCTTCTTCGGCTTGGGTCGCGCCTTGGTTCGCGATGCGCCTCTGTTGCGCTCCTCTTCTACAGGCACACGAACAACTTCCTTGATGCTCGGCAGGACAAATCCACTCTTGTGAAACATATCAGTCTGCTCCTCGTCCTCTCGGACCACCTGCTCGCCTCTCCAATACTCAACAGGTCGGTAGGAATGGCGCCCGTATCTGGTCTGTCTAATACTGTCGTCGATGTCTTTGCGCAAAGATACTAGACCGCGAGACTTTGGCATAGGTGGGCCACGCTGCAGTGCCGCAAAAGATGTCTCTCCCACATCTTCCTCGTCAGCATCTCCATCTGCACTGGCCTGCTTCGGCTTTCGTCCAGGTCGGCCTTTAGCCTTCGCCTTGGGTTCTGCCTTGGGTTTGGGCTTATTTGTTTTGCTCGCTGCTGATATTGGCACAGGGGCAATAGCAGCGGGTGTTTTGCCTTTATTCACGGGTTTTGGTTTTGAGGTTAGAGGTCCGGCGATGCGTTGTTTCTTCCGCGGCGCCACATCTTCTTCCTCTTCCTCTTCCTGATCGGCCTCGGACTGCTCCTGTACTTCTTCGATGGTATCTTCACGCAGAGATTTTCGCGGAGGCCCTCGTTTCTTCGACAATGGCGCTTCTACATGACGCCTCTGATCTTGCTTTGGCGGTCGCCCTTTTTGTTGGCGAATAGGTAGCGGTTGTTCCTCCTCTTCTTCCTCCTCTTCTTCTTCCTCCTCCTCCTCCTCTTCTTCTTCTTGTTGCTCCTCTTGTTCTGATTCCATTTCTTCAGGTTCCTCCTCTGGTTCCTCAGCCTCCGGTTCTTCTGAAGATTCGCTAGCTGGAGCTCGCGGAGCTACCTTGGATTTTGCTTTCGGGACTGTTTTGGATGGTCTGCCGCGCTTCTTTTGTCCTGACGACGGCACTGAATCATCCTCGTCGTCTTCGCGTCCAGGTCTCGATCTAGGTTTCACCGGGTCACTCCGCATAGAATCAACCATGACCATAGATTCTTCAACCATATCGTCAATCGTCATCCCATTCTCGCCTGCGCTCATAACATCGTCTAGCTCTTCTGTGCCAGACTCATCTATATAGCGTGAGACGCCATTGATTGCCGTCCCCTTGGGCTTTCCATTCGTCTTGGTCGTTACTTTATCTCCTGCCTTTCCAGCAAAGTTGAGTCTTCGCTTCACTGCTGACTTTTCGGCGCTAGGGTTGCGTGTGGGAGACGACGATTGATCTTGCGCATTTCTGTAACAGGTAAGTCGAGGTTCGTTTCGAGAAGAGAATAGCTTGAAGGGAAGAAGTACTGCATGCTCCGCCGGTTCTTGAGAACTGTCTGTGGCCCTGGTCCAGCACCTAGTTTATACAAAGACAGTGTTAGCTGTCTGTGCCTGTGCCCATGCCTGTACCTATGCTAGCCATGCGCCAACAAGGGTTCGGTGTATGTCAGTAATGGTGCTCACTCGATGATATTTCCATGTCTTCGCTTCCAGATTCGTCTTCATTGCCTTGCGCGCTGCGCGGTGATGAGAAAATAGCATCCAGCGGTTGCATGCCATGCTCATCTCGTTCTCCAGTGTCTTTCAAGAAAGCGCCCGTTTTCCTATTCGTACAAATCAGCGCCAGCCTTTCCTTGTCTTTCGCAAAGCTGGATTCCCAATTTCCAATGTCGCCGAGTGTTTTGTCTTTGTCTGCAGGAGACGCCCGACCTACCGGCCTCGAACTCCTAGCTCATGGAGAGCTTCAGGTTCAGCAGAAGCTTCGCCGCCTCGCCGCCCGCCGCCGCCGCCTCGAGGCATGGTGTTTATATTAAAAGAGAAGAAGGAGTTGTTAGATAGGAATCACCGGTCGGGGATTTGATTTCGGAAGTGAAATAAAGAAAAAAAATATAAAAAAGATTATAAAAAAACCCTTCTTTTTGATTCCTTTCCCAAAAACCTCTTTTTGTCGCTTCCAATTCCACAAAGCGACGCTAAGCTTCGTGTTTGCGCTGGTCGATACAAGATTTCGGCCGACGCGCTTTTAGTGGATGTTGACGTGTTGAATAAAAAGGTGCTGCGTGATAGCGAAAGACACAGCGAGAAGATACGGCTCCGGGCGGAATAATTTTAGGCGGGGGAGGCTGTATTTAGCTGGTAGGATCAAATTGTTATACGCTATGCAGCAGTAGCTTCTAGCACGTGTCTCTAAGCTTCAGGGGTGAGCTTCACTGAACATCTGCTATATTATGGAGAGCTATATAGTACAAAGAGAGTACATATTTAACAACTATTGATTTATTGGAATCATGAAGTACCTTGTTAGTAGCATTTTAAAGTGTAAACGCGTCATGATAGCTAGAGAGCTCAAGTGAAAGAACGCGTCGAGGGCCGTCACCGTTGATCAAGTTGCATACCATTTGCTACCAAACACAATTGCAACATTGGCTCATCAACGCATTAGTTGTTTGAAAGGTATCACTTTGAGAAATGCTGCTGTCGATTGGTTTGTTTAGAGGCCAATATTTGTGACCAATTGGTCCCCAATTTCAGCTCATTTGATACGAACGTGTCGAGTCCAGCTTTACGTCTCTATTTCTTCTATCAACACTAGATAGATATCCATCAGTTTGAAGATCCTCATTGCTTTCTCTTTCTTGCTTGATCAACCGCAATCATGGAAGAGGAGATTACTGCTACCGATTCAGCAGCAGCCGCCTCTTCCTCCACTCCTTCATCAGGTACCTTCATCCCACCGTCAATCCATCGCGACACTCTCCTCTCCGGCGCAACCTTCTCCCACTTCTCCCCTATTCCGCCGGCTCTCCTCCCGACCGATCCCTCCGATCCGTCTTCGGCCCCGCCCTGCGTTCTCGGCGTTGACGAGGCCGGCCGTGGCCCTGTCCTCGGCCCCATGGTATACGGTATCTTCTTCCTCCCGGTCACCATATCCGATCCTCTCCTTCGCGAGACGCACCACTTCGATGACTCCAAGGTTCTCTCCGCGGCAGTACGCTCACAACTCATGGAGACTCTGTGCACTCCCGAATCGGATCTACACGATTCATGCGGCTGGGCCACTACGGCAATCTCAGCGAGGGATATTGGTGCCAACATGATGAAGCCGATGGCATACAACCTTAATGCCCAAGCTATGGACGCCACCATAGAGCTCATCAAGGCAGTATATGCAAAAGGTGTCAACATCAAGGAGATATATGTCGATACCATCGGCCCACCCGCCACTTACCAAGCCAAGCTTCAACGTGTTTTCCCAACCGCGAAGGTGGTTGTTGCGAAGAAGGCCGATAGCTTGTACGCGTGTGTCAGTGCTGCATCAGTCTGCGCAAAAGTCACTCGTGATGCCGCGCTCGAAACGCTCTACCACGCCCGTCACGTCGCTACCGCCATTGCCAACGGAGAGGAGACACCTGCTGAAGACTGTCCTATGGAATGGGGCTCAGGATACCCTTCTGATGCCAAGACAACAGGGTGGCTGAGGAACAATATGCATCCCCTCTTTGGTTGGGGACCTGAATGCCGCTTCAGCTGGGGTACCGCCAAAGATATGCTGGAGAGCAAGGGGAACGGTGTCAAAATCGAGTGGCCGGCTGACGATGATGGTGAAACTAGCAAGCTGACTGACTTTTTTGGATCAGGAGGTGAAGAGAAGCAAGGAAACGAGTTGGCATCGTGGTTTGGTACGCCAGCAAGCCAAGAGGCATTCTAAAGAAGGAGAAGGTGCGTTTAAAAATATATGAGCGGACTCGTGACTTTAGCTACATTTTCTTGGGCTGTCATTTTGACATGCGCATCGGCGTTGCGAATACATTATGAAATGAAACCATGGTTGGTTAGACCAGCCCATGGTAGGATATTGGCGTTGGTATATTTGGCTTGGATAAATCATCTGGTTTTATTTATGTAGACATTATTCATATCCTATCCTGTTCGCTCATCAATGCTATACGCTGTTGTGCCATCTAAGACAGACAAATGTCCTGAGTTTGTACATGAACTCCTTTTATTCTTGCAATATGTCGCCTCCGGATTTTCTTTTTTTTTGGTTCCCCTTTCATGTTCAAATGTCTTCAAGGTTTTCAGATTCAGTCCTCTTCCTTCCTCGACTATCCAATGTGTCCATGCTGATATTATCGCTATCCTGCTTCGCCGGCATGGCCAACGCCTGTCGCGCAGTGTCCGAGTTAGCAACAAACTCACGCAACTGCTGCTTGGCAATATCCATGCCCTGGTTGACGGCAGCATTGCTCATTTGCATCATGGGGCCCAATAGGTTGAGGTACCACGCCGAGTAAGTTCCTCCACCAATTAAGATTAGAAGGATAAACATGAGGGGGTTACGCAAGACTAGAAGGCGCATTAGCAAAGATCAGATATATACCAGTAGAGTCATCCAATTAGGCTTTTCTTACCCATCCAGATTTCGTTCCAACCGAGAACGAGGAGGAGCACATAAAAGTACCATGGCACTTGTGTCATGCCACCAATGGCGCTACGCTTCGCCTCGACGTAGACGCCATCGGCCGTCTTCTTGAAACGCACAACCAGGTCTTGTCGCTTGTTTTCGCTCAGCATTGTCATCTCTTCCTCAAGACTCTTGCCCTCTTCTTCATCGACACCGCCGATTGGAGCGAGGTCCTCTTCATCGCTAGGTTCGACTCCGCTGGGCTGCGAACCTATGAACCCGATCAAGTCAGGTGAAGTCTGGGTAGACAACAGCTTGAATTTTGAGAGAAGGGGTATTAATGTGAGTGTAGATTCCCGTGCCCTTGTATAGATTCCTTCAATGTCATCTGTTGGCCTCCAGATGCGCGGCACACCAGCCTCATCATATCGGAACTTGTCCTCAAAGTTTTCCCTAAGCTTCAAAAGGATGTTGCCCTCCATGACCTCCTCTTCGATCTTCTCTCGGAGGGCGGTCCAGCTCTTCCGCCGTAGACGCCACAAGCCGACTTCGACTTCAGCATCACTAGCATCAAAGCTCTTGGCTCGGTCAGCAAATCGTCCCTCGGCCTCGCGAATAATTCCAGTGAAGACAGTCCAGATTCGATCCCAAAGATCTTTTTCTGTCGGTGGCTTTTGACCTTCTTCAGGGGCTCCTGAGCCTCCTCTGCCGGATCCTAGTTTATTGAACTCCAAGCCAACGGCATCGCCCAATCTTGACTTGACCCAACGCTCTACCCGCGTGGCTAGTCGCCGAATCTCCTCTTTGCGCAGCTTGCCGCTGACTTCATCAAGCTCAGTTTCGAATAGCTGGTTCTGAGACACAAAGTTTGTCCAATCAACGCTCTCAATCCTCAAGCTGTCCACTTCCGTTTTGAAGATCTCTACAGTCTTCTTCTTCTCGTTGGATACTATTTCAGCAAATTCATAGCCACCACCAGCTTTTTGCCCAGCTTTCACTTTGTTCGCAACGGCTTCGCTGAAGGCCACGACTCCAGCCTTATGAGCGGCCGCAATTTGTCCTTGATACAGGGCCTTTAGCCGCCCGTCGATTTTGCTCTCCAGCTCTTGCTTCTTTCGAGTGTAGACGCCTTTATGATATCGGCTGGCCTGCACTTCAAAGGCTTTGAAGCATTTGTCACGAGCTTGGCTAGCCGTAGCGCCTAAATCAGGAAGCACAATAACTTTACCGAGCTTAGAGGCTTCAGCCTGCCTTTCCTCAAGTGGAGTTAAGACCTGGTCAAAAGCCACCAATACTTCGCGAGAAATCTCGTCGCAGCGGAATTGAGCAAGAAGCTCTTGTTGCGTCGGTAGATCTAGGTCTTTGTTGTTCACAATTTGGTCCCAGATGCCCTCTGCATAGACGGACAATCCGTCCGCGGGAATTCGCCTATGATACTCGGGCAAGAGAATGCCACCCTCGAACTCCGCGCCACCGTCGTCACCTTTTCCTGCTCGGTGTCCCGTAGTGAATCTCGCTCCTAGAAGCGAAACTTCGCTTACAAACTTATCACCTTGTAGAATCTTGTGAGGCAAGGCTGCAAAGCCAAAGTCAAAGTAGTCTTCAATGCGGGACTGCTCCAAGCCTTGCGGCTTGGAGATTGAAGACCAGATCTTTGTCAGATCTTGGACTAACGTACTCTGAAGGGCAGACAACGGAGTCACTCCGAGGTGATCTCGAATAACGAAGAATAAGAGTGATCGGGGGGTTGAACTGCAGTAGACCGTTAGCACGCGGGAATTGGTGCAAGTGAGAGATACTTGGCAGGTGGCTTAGAACCAGTGGGGGAAATGTTCACTTTTTATCCTTCAAGAACAGTTGCAAGTTCACCTCAAACACTGTCTTGAGTAGGCCCATGTTTGCTCCCTGGTAGAGGCCAACCTGATGTTCCCAAATATTGACCAAGAGAACTTCGCTAGTAGCCAGGGCAAACAGGGCGCTTTTGCGTTCGAAATCTTGGTCCTCCCCACGCTCACGACCATCAGTACCCTCGACATCCATAACAAGAATGTTATCTGCCATTGTGGTTCCTGCGCTTGTCTCGTGCTTATTCTTAGACAACCATATCCCCTTGGTCGTCTGACGACGTTCTGTCTCGGACATGACAGAGAAGCTAGTGCCGAAAAGGTTGTTGAGAAGAGTAGATTTTCCGGTAGACTGGGAGCCAAACACGGAGATGAGATGGTAGTTGAAGCCTGCTTCAGCGACTCGTGTTGTCTGAAGATATTCGTTCAGATTGGGGCTAGAACAGCGAGGTATTTCGTATTAGTTTCGTATGGTCTCCAACTAACAGAGCGATAAGAGAGAAGCTGTAGCTTTCCAGAACATACTTGAACTCCTTTTCTTCGTCTATAACTTGGACACCATGGTCATAGTGGCCGTTCGCCGGCTGGTCACCGACGGCGGAAAAGTGGCCGTTCATAATTGCTGTTACACACTGATGAGCTTAGCAAATACGAAGAGGCATCAGCTCCCGCTGCAAAGAACGAGAGATTCGGTGTCTCAAATATGTGAATTGGAAGAAGAGAGGCAGCTAAGAGGAGGATAGAGAATCTAAAGAGGAACGTGGTATAAAGAAGAAGGCCTACAACTGATTGATATCTCTAGCTTGTAGTTGTGAGGTTTGACCACCTACACCCTTCTCAAACCAAAGGTGGCATGGAGTGATGAGCCACACTTATTGGCGTGGCGCACTGTTAAGATTTGTATGGAGCACAGTACCGCAGAACATGTGGCTGATGATCACCACAAGCCATTGGCGTAACATCACTTTCTCCGTCTTCCGTTTGAAGATGCTCATCAATTGATTCGTCCTTTGGCTCGTGTCGTTTTATTGCCCTAAGCATGCATGAAGTCCGGCGCTCTCTCGTCATACCATGTCAAGCCAGGTGTTGCGTTTATGCACAGCGCGTGTCATGGTCGTCGTGGGCTGACCCAAGTGGTTCTTCTATATCCTATTGAAACTAACAAGATTCCCTAATGCAAGTGTTGAGGCCTGAAAAGTGATATCTTGTTCAATTATCAGTCAGACATTCGACTTGCATGCCTTTTCTTTGCGGCCCCGGACATCTGATAAGCTGTAAATTTAATAATGTGTACGGATATTACGGAGTATTCTATAATGCCACGCATGTTGGGCTAATGGGTTTTATCCACTTTGCAGCTTTAGGTGGTTGGACTCTTCGTTGAGATAGGTCCGGGGATGGGACGTTGACAACACAGCTTACTGATATGATGTGACAATTTTATAGGCATTACACAAAATATTGGTGTCTTACTATCTATTACTTTGTTGGACTCTCCTTCTCCGCCGAAGACTTCACCTTTATGACCGAGCCAAGGTCAAAAGAACGCTTTCACCAGGTCCTAGCTGTGCCTTGACGCCACTCTTTTGCTTGCCCAGGTCCTTATTGTTCCAAACGTCATGGACACGATAAGTACCCTTGATGCCCAGGTCCTCCCACGACGCTGATACCCACTGAGAATCAGTGATGTTACTGTCAAAGCCTCCCTGGCCCAGATCAGGGCCGTAGTTGGCGAGCACAACGACAGCCTTGCCGTTCGTCGCAGGCCCTGCAATCCAGGCCTGTAGCTGCTTAGCATCTTGTCCTCCGGTGCCAGGGTTGCGTGGCTGTATTGGGAACTGCGCCGTAAAAGCGGCAACGTCTTGGGCTGCCTTGTTGGTCAACAGGTTCACGCCAAATTCGTCAAGGTTGGTGAGATCAGAGCCGAGAATCAGATTAGCACCTGCTCCGATATAGTGTGTCATGACCGTCTGTCGCTGTGCATCCGTGATTCCGGAGGTTGTGGCATTGTTGCCGACTAGGAGGTTATCCATATCGGGATAAATATTCAAGTGATCAAAGAACTCTAAACCGGCAATTATCCATTGTCGATAATTGTCAAAAGCTCGCTGAACCGTAGACCAAGACACAAAAGATGACTGGCCACCGTTGTTGAGATCATGATCGGTACGCATTGACTCGGCGTTGGAATTCCAAATCTTGAAAAACTTTTCAGTCCGGTCGAGTTTCCAGGAAATATCAAGTCGCATATCACGGCCGGATTGTTGAATGGCCTTGTGCCACGCAATAACAGAGCCACTTCCGTCAGGGGGGAGCATCTGGCCGTTATCAGGCGACCCAGGAGTGACGAAATCAAGCTTGACAAAATCAACTCCCCTGCACTGTTGTTAGTACGGACTATGACGACGAATCTAGTATGGAGCAAGAAATTGTCTGCTGAATAGATGGCTTTAAACATACCATGAAGCAAAAAGATTGGCACAAGAGTTGTGCCATATCTGCGCGGCAGGTTGAGTAAAGTCGAAAATACATCGGACGAGACCCTCATTACCATGGCAAATATCGCCAATCTTGACATCAGTGCCAATGATGGTCTTGTTAACATCTTCAAGGAAGGCACCTGGCACAATGTAGACGCCCATCTTTAGACCTTTGCTGTGAAGATGGTCCGCCAAAGTGGGGATATCAAAGACTGTATCATCGTATATGATACGGCCAAATTCATCACCATTTGCTCCAACAGACCAACCCGAGTCCAAGCTGCAGGTATCATATCCAGGGAGGTCGACAAGGCGATCACACTGAGTAATGACGTGCTCTTGATCAAATTTGAAATCGGGGAGAGTCAGGGGGTTTGCCTGTATCCCGAAAGAGTTCCATCCACGGGCAGAACTGTGGAAACCGTTTGGCGTTTCTCTGTAAGAGATGACTTTTAACGGCTGTCTAACATGTTCAGCAGAACGCTTTGCGTTAGGAGCTGCCACAGCACCCGTCGCACTCAGTCCTAGGACCAGCGCTGAAAGCAGGCGACCTGTCATGATGGATAACCACGATATCCGATGCCAAGCTGATATAGGAGAAACACGACTATATATAAGACTCTTTGAGGATAAGGTGCTCTTTAAGAAGTTTTCAAGGCGTTTAAAAAGACACACTCAGAGGCCGATCAACTTGCAACCCTCGGTACAGTAGATCTCAGCTGGGCTGATGTGACGAAATCAAGCCTCGATGAGGTTACTTTATATATAATTTCCTATTACACGCTTCACCACTACCTTCCTTGTCTCAAGTGACTAACTACTACCGACTACTTCTTCAACGGAAGAATTAAGTAAGCCCGACGATATGCCCTCCCAGAGTCCGCAATTTCGCAGCGGGGGATTTCTCGGATTCTACAAAGCACATTATCTGTCGAAGCTAGCCACGACAACACGAATTAACCTTCGTGTAATAATATTAATTGCGTTCTAGACTCTTCACCAGCAGCACCAGCAAACAAACTATTGACAGTCACATACTTGGGTTACACCGATCTAATGCAAAGTATGGAGAAACCCATGGGGTTCGATGTGGAGGTGCCTGGCCGATCCCTTGTGACTATCGCGGGGAATAGTAAACTGGACCTTGGCAAAGGATACGTTTAAAATGGTTTAGCTGAGAAGGTTGAATTATTGACGGCGAGGCGCAGGTTCTTTGCCGTCGGAAGTATTGGCTTCGTTCGGAGTATTATGGAGACAATTGAGTGAAGACTATAAAAATCCGGGAGAGGCAAGCCAGGTAAAATAGACAAAGGGGTTCGGAAAAGAGACGGAAAAGGTAAATATCCCAGACGGAAAAGATTAAGGGAACGGAAAAGATGTCGAAGATACAGTTCGCTGGTTAAAGCAATAGGCTACCCAATCAAGGCTAGCTTTCCATACAGTCTCGGTAAGTATCGACTGCAGTACTCCGTACTCCGTATGGAAATTACAACTTAGTCTCTCTTGTTTGCCTTTTGTCACAGCAATGGAAAGCAATCGCCTGTTGCGATCAGTCTTTGATTGAAAGTTCAAAATGTTTTCACGCTCTCAGGAAGGGAGTCACACATGGGCTTGCCCCTTTCTGACTCTCATATATCTTTCAGTGCTCAATGGCCATGGTTAAGACTAAGAAAGACTCTCCATCCAAGGGCAGTAGCTGCCGACGGGAATGGTAGACAGACGGGTGGCCACACTTGGCTGCCCTCTAACAACATTGGCTAAATGGTTTACCTCTCTTATTCAGTCTCTCTTGATTCTTTTATCAACTGGAATGCTGATAGCATTTACGCCTATGATACTGCTTAGGATGTTTGAGATACCATCTGGCCTATCAAGCAAATAAGATACAAGTGTGTTGATTTGCGGTCTAAGTGTCTGACCCAAGATAAACTTAGTTATTCTGTTTGATAACCTTCAGCTTACCACTAACTCCAGTCACTATATGGCCTCTATTTAAAGGGTTTTTCTTCTCTTAACTCTGTTGTTAGAAAATCCCCGTCCTAGGAACTCCTGCCACCTATAATTCGGAAGTGTTGTGAGCACCGTATATACAGTGAATCACTGAATTCAAGAAAGATCAATACCATCAATAGTCTATATGTGCGCCCAAGCAGAGTAGCAACAGCTTAGACTAACAGACGGCAAGACATGTTACCAAATAGGGTCTGTTGACCAATTCCCTTGCGATATGCTAGAATGCCTTGCAGAAAAAATCCCGGATACGCAATTTAGCACGGGGGACGAGTGATCGCCGCTATAACTTTTGAATCCATAGCATCAAATGATCTGAGTGAACTCCCACTACCTGTTCAAAAGCGCGCAGCTAGCAATGATCAACGGGATCGAATTGTTCAAGTACGATTAAAGGGGCTATTCAGAAGCCATTTCCGGCGCAACGTATAACCGATTCAGTGTCACCCAAAAGAAGAAATTATTGGGCATAATATTTCTATCTTGTGAAACCTCAATGTCTCAACAACAACACAACAAAGAAGCCAGGGCTTGCAAGATTTCCCTATATAGGTAATAGCCAATCGCGGGACGAAAAAGATGAGCCGAGTCCAAATCCATACATGTAATTCGACGAAACCAAGAATTTGCAAGGGAAAAGGAATTCTCCAGATTGTCTGGTCATTTTTGTTCTGAATGGGGTAGAGGCTGGCAAATCTTGAAAGTAAGCTTATCGTGGTGCCTTCTTTGAGCATGCTGGTCGATTACAAGAGTGAGACATGTGTCACTGTGTCTCACTCACTGACCGACAATCTTGAGACTTCATAAAACTCCCCCCCCCCCCCCCCCCCCCTACCAGGCAGAAGATATTCTTCTTTTAATCACCATTCCTCTATACCAGGAATGCAACTCAAACCTCCATCATGGAGAAGAAAAAGCTA
Source organism: Trichoderma oligosporum (assembly GCA_015266385.1). Lineage (NCBI taxonomy): Eukaryota > Fungi > Ascomycota > Sordariomycetes > Hypocreales > Hypocreaceae > Trichoderma > Trichoderma oligosporum. The sequence continues at coordinate 5,802 of JACBYL010000995.1, read as the reverse complement.
GCAGTAGCCCAGGCAGAGGATATGTTCATCGAGTCCAATGAGAAACTCGCCATCAATGAGATTGCAGACAAGGCAAAACAGGGCGCCGATGCCGAACACAACTTATCTCCACTGCAGGCCATCCGTCTCTACCCCAAGGCCATCTTCTGGTGCCTGATTGTATCCGCCTGCGTCATCATGGAAGGCTATGATACCAACCTTCTCAGCAACTTTTACGCCTACCCCGAGTTTGCCAAGAAATACGGTCACTTTAACCAAGAGTCTGGCAATTATCAGCTGTCAGCCCCCTGGCAGGCTGGCCTAGGCAATGCTTCTCACGTCGGCTCCTTTTTCGGCACTCTTCTTAATGGCTTCCTCGTTATGAAGTTTGGTCACGTTCGGATTATCCTAGGCTCTCTTGTGACTCTAAGTGCCTTCATTTTCATTGTCTTCTTTGCGCCAGACACAAAAGTTTTGCTTGTTGGCGAGATTTTGTGCGGCCTTCCTTGGGGTATCTTTGCTACTACCGCACCGGCATATGCCTCAGAAGTCCTGCCAATGGCCCTGAGAGTGTATCTGACTAGCTGGACAAACATGTGCTTCATTATTGGACAGCTCATCTCGAGCGGTATCTTGGCCGGCTTGGTCAATAACACAACCCAGTGGTCTTATAGGGTGCCGTTTGCTATTCAATGGGTTTGGCCCGTTGTCTTGTTCCCCATTATTTGGTTTGCTCCAGAAACGCCCTGGCATCTTGTCCGTCAGGGACGTCACGAAGAGGCCAAGGAGTCGCTAGTGAAGCTGCGATCAGGTGCCTCGGAGGAAGAGATTCAAGAGAACCTCAACTTGATCATTTATACCAATAACCTAGAGGAGCAGCTATCCGTCGGCACATCATACTGGGATTGTTTCAAGGGTTTTGAGCTTCGTCGGACGGAGATTGCATGTGTTGTATTTGCCGGTCAAGTCCTTTCCGGTCTCAACTTTGCTTACAACTCGACCTATTTCTTCCAGCAGATTGGCCTTACGTCAACTCAGACCTACCATCTCAATGTCGGTGGCAAAGGCATGGCCTTGTTCGGCACCATTATTTCATGGATCCTACTCATGCCATACGTCGGGCGCCGTACCGCTTATGTCTGGGGTATGGGATCTATGTCGGTCATATTGATCATCATTGGCGGTCTCAACCCCCGAACCAGTGATAAGAACGTCGCCATGGCCCAAGCCATATTGACTCTGATCTGGACCTTTGTCTTCCAGCTCTCAGCCGGTCAGCTTGGCTGGGCACTACCAGCAGAGCTTGGCTCCACACGTCTTCGTCAAAAGACGGTCTGCTTGGCACGTAACGCGTACGCCATTATTAGCATCGTAGCCGGTGTCTTGCAGCCGTATTTCATGAATCCAGCAGAGTGGAACCTCAAGGGCTACACAGGCTTTGTTTGGGGCGGCACTGCGTTCGTCACCTTTGTTTGGGCATACTTTCGTCTGCCAGAGTCCAAGGACAGATCATATGAGGAGCTTGATATCCTATTTGCTAGAAGAGTGCCTGCGAGAAAGTTTAGTACCTACCAGATTGATGTCTTTCAACATGATGCTCTACCATAAGAGGAAGAAAAGGTGGCGAGCGTGGGGTGAATGATGAGATTCTGTTTGGCTAAATGCTGCTTCTCTTCAAATTTTCTGACCTAGCTTTGTCCGATACTCCAGTATTACTTGAAAGACAAGCCTGTGATAGAGCAATGATAATTATCCCATAATATTAATTGTATAAGTAACATGAATAGTAATTGAAAGGCATATTAATATAATATATATTCATCAATAGTTCCATCATCGTCCCCTACCACCGGGTCAACGTACCCCAGACTGTCCTCTTTAGTTCCCTCCTCCTCCCTCCAATTAATATAAAACCATCCATATGCCAATCTATTAGATCTACTCCATAGCCCGTAACTTCTTCTTCCGGTAGCTTATGATCTACCCAAGCAATCAAGCATGTGGAGCCCACCAGATGACCGTTTTTCTCCCGAATAATATCCCACGGAATCCCCCCCTGTTAATCAACAAATTACCACGAATCACAAGGCTCCCCGATTAAATGACCGTAAAGAACGCTGATAATCCTCCGTGGACCGTAGAGGAGGGGGACCAGAGATACGGAATATGTGTAAACAAAGAAGGAAGTTTACATGGTCTTTCTTTTCATCTCTTATACTAATAACTAATAGTTTTGCGTTCAAAGTGTCATTAAGTGCTAACTGGGTATGAAGGCTGATGCTTTTCCTTTTCCTTGGAAGTGATGGTACAATACGGACACCTGAACACACCGGAGAAGTTCCTCTTTTGACCAGTTTTTCCTTTTCTTAAAAAAGTAGTTTTTGTCTTTCTCTCTCTACTTGATCCAACATGAGGGTATCAAAAAAATGGCTTCTCATTGCCCTTTCAGCGAGTGGTGTACAAGCCGTTAACAATGGGTTGGCGAGAACGCCCCAAATGGGATGGGTAAGTCTCTCTCTCTCATCCATCCCCCTTCTCGCTTTCTTTTCCATATTTAATCACTTCGTGTCCAATATAAACAATCATCAAAGCCAATAACTGACCCATAATTTTCGACAGAACAACTGGAACACTTTCGCCTGCTCTGTCTCCTCAACCCTCCTCCTTAACACCGCCAAGCTCCTCACAGAATATGGCCTACAGGACCTAGGCTACAACTACGTCGTACTGGACGACTGTTGGTCCTCTGGACGGGACGCCAACGGAAAGCTCGTGCCGGATGTGAATAAGTTTCCGGATGGCATCGGTGCGGTAGCAGAGGAGCTGCATGAGCAGGGGTTTCTGTTTGGCATGTATTCGAGTGCGGGTGAGATGACTTGCGCTAGGTATGGTGAGTTTCTTCTTCTCTTTTTCCGTGTTCATTCTCTGTGTGGCAGATAAGTGTTTTAGGGAGGAAAAGAAATAAAAAACATGCTAATCGTATGCGTTGATGAATTTTTTTTTATAGCTGGCTCACTCGATCATGAAGAGACGGACGCTCAGAGCTTCGCCGACTGGGGCGTCGATTACCTCAAGTACGATAATTGTTATCACATGGGCCGCTTCGGCATGCCTATAACATCCTTCGGCCGCTTCAGCACAATGGCTGAGGCCCTCAAGAAGACTGGTCGATCTATCCTGTATAGCCTCTGCAGTTGGGGCGAGGACTACGTCCATACGGTAAGTCATCCCTCTCTATGTACTATAATAAAATGAGAGAGAGATAGGGAGAGAGAAAGAGAAAGAAAGGACACAAAGTTAACTTGGACACATATTGTTAGTGGGGAGGATCCATAGCCAATTCATGGCGCATCTCCGGCGACATTTACGATTCTTTCGCTCGTCCGGATGACCTCTGTTCATGCACCAACGCCGCCGACCCGGCCTGCATCGCCCCCGGCACGCACTGCTCCGTCCTATTCATCATCAACAAAGTGGCTCCTTTCATCGCCCGTGGCCTCCCCGGCGGCTGGAACGACCTAGATATGCTCGAAATTGGCAATGGAGGCATGACTGACGAGGAGGTGAGCAGTAACCCCGTCATCTCTAGTTCCTATCGGAAAATAAAAGAAGAAAGGGAGAGAGATAGAAGCCGGCGATTGTGACCTGTCAAGTCCGCCTACTACCTACCCCCTTCTTGATAGTTGGCTAGCTGCCTTTTCATCCTGTTCTCAGAGGAGGTTTTTTTCTCACTTACACAACTCAACATGCATAGTACAAAGCCCACTTCTCCATGTGGGCTGCGCTCAAGTCCCCCCTGCTCCTCGGCAACGATCTTCGAACCATGTCAGCCGCCTCCCTCGCCGTCATCAACAACCCCGCCATCATCGCCCTCAACCAGGATCCCCGCGGCCGGGCCGTCCAGCGCATTTCCCGCAATCTCACTGTGCCCAAGGACATCCATGGCGTCGGTGAGACGCACATCTGGAGCGGCCCGCTCGCCAACGGTGACCAAGTCGTCATCTTCCTCAACGCCGCCGATGAGGACCTCGACATGTCTGCCTCACTTGAGAACATCTTTATCATGGACGGCGTAGGCGGCACCGCCCCGCAGATCGGGCAGGACTGGGCCATTCACGATTTGTGGGGCAATACCGGCTCTCGCATGAGCACGCAGGACGCTCAGGCCATTCTAGATGCCCAGGGTCCGGAAGCTCGTCGATCCTTTCTGCAGTCGAAGCTCAACTGGTACAACGCAACGGAGCTCCCTTATGCCCAGGGTCTGAGCCGTCGGGACCCTCGGCTGTTTGGTGAGCGGATCGGCCTTGTCAAAGCGAGTGGGCGGGTCGATGCGAGGGTGCAGAGGCATGCCGCAAAGGTGTTTAGACTGCAGAGTATAAGCGGAGAGGATACCGTGCGAAAGAGCCTCGTGAGAGATGAGCTTTGAATGAGTCGTCAGTCAACTGGGCTTCACGATAAGGCACAAAAACTGCCAATGAGTATTCAAAAGGGGGATTCTTTCTCCCCAAAAAAGAATAATCAGCGGTTGATTCCATGAACTGGCAGATCCATGTGGCATGATATTTGATTATCAACATTGCCAGGAACAAAGATTTCTTATATCGTCTCGTAGACCTATACATACAGGCATGTTTCATAGAACATAATAGGGCCACCCAGAGATATTGGTTAAAAGAAAAATGCAAAAAGAAAAGGAAGAAGAAACCCTACTCGACAAATGCAACAATGCCCCAAACTCCGCTCTCAATCGTTATCCCTGGTTCGCTAAATCTTCAGAATCATCGAGAAATCATCTATACAATTTCCACTTGCCCAGGCATGTGCACCTGGTCAGCATCAAATGGCCCTTCATCACATGGGAGTGCCAGAAAAGACGCAGCGCCAGGTTCCAGCATCGTCAAGTCACATGCATCTTGCCAGCTACCTGTACTACTAGATGACTCGTCTCCCTGCGTAGCGACACAATCGCCGACATCGCCCGATACACCTCCCCCTGAAGATTCCTCCATGAGCGCAGGCCAGTGGATATCGATACCAGAACTAGGATTAGAGAATCCAAGAATCATCTCAGAGTGCTTTAAAAGCTTAGGTAGCAAATGGGATTGACAACCGCGGATACGGGCTAGAAATTTGACAACGGAGCAGAGGAGATCCTGTGGCCCAAACTCAAATGAAGGAATGGGAGAGGCAGACATTGACGCATCTGCGAGGCTCATTCCAATATCGAAGAGTTTTTGTTCCTATGAACTTTGTTCAGCATCACACAAAGACTTTTTTCAGGCTCGTCCCGTCTCAATTACACTTACAATGGCAATTCCATGACAGTCCTTTGAGCTTTGGGACACGGATCCTAGGGCTTTCATGATGGATTTTCCAGCCTCAAACGGTAGACCTACAGCAGGCAAGAGGCCCTGGCCGTATACGAGATTCGGCTTGGTGCCAAACGCAAGACGCCACATGGACACTCGGAGCCACTGCTGCGTGACAAGTGTATCGAACCTCTGGCTTTCCATGACCGACTCGGCTGGTTGCACAGCTGAGAGTTTATTGCTTATGGAATGGCTGAGAGCGACCCCCTGTGGCTGACACCCATCGCTATGAGGCTGCCACTCATACAAAGAACAGGGTAGCAGCTCAAAAAGGCGGATATGATTTACAAAGTCGTGCATAACGATTGGACAGTCCGAATCGACAATTTGCGGCTTTGAGATGGTGTTCCGTAGCATCACCGGCCGCCGGTGCTGCAGAGCATATGTCCTATCATAATATTAGTTTCTTATTCCCGTGAGAATGGAGAGCCTCTGGGAGGTTTTTTTTTTTGGG
>JACBYL010000010.1:0-30655 GCA_015266385.1 Trichoderma oligosporum | reverse complement strand
CTCTAATATACTCTATATTTAATATAGATATCAATATCTCTTATATATTATATTTAATATCATTTAATATCTCTTATATACTATTTAAAATAGATATTAATATTGGTAGGGCATTTTGTATTTATGACGGGGAAGAGAAGCTTATATTCTAATTGAGCGATGTAGAAGTAAGGAAGAATTTCTAGGGGGAGGTGGGGGAGGCTGTTGGGAAAATTCTTTATAGCCTCGTTTTTGGTGTGTCGCTCTTGCCGTTTGGGAGCTAGGTGTCAACTGTAGTGATGTCAAAGTGGCGTTCCCCGCAGGATCATCTGGCACTGTTTGAGTTTGACTAGCTGATGTTGACGCGATCACGGGCGCTGCCTGCTTGTCGATGTTGAGTTGAAAAAATTGTTGAGATAGTTGTTCTTCTGTTGCGTTTGAAGAGGATCCGCGGTATTGGGATATAGGATGCCTTCAAGTATCAGTTGTCTTCTCCAATAAACGACAAATTTTTCGAATCTAGTTTAGGCTCCTCGTCTATCTACCCAGTTCAGTGGATAGTGATTTGGAAGTTGCTTGAAGGGCGTGCTGTTTTCTAGTATGTATGTTAGTGCTGTTTTCTAGTATGTATGTTATTGCAACTATATCGTCGTTCGATAGTATAGAGGCGTGTGGATGGTCTATTCGAAAGAATAATGCTATTTGCTTAGTGATAATTGTCAATTGTTGTGATACCATAGCGTAACGATCGTAGGGTAATGAACGACTTAATCTCTTCTGCTCAACAATACTAAACTAGTTGATCTAGCAGCTTTAGAGAAAGAAAAAGTATTATAGTTGCATGAATGAACGTGGCAATTGCTACCATTTAGTAGGGCATAGAAATAGTGTAAGAAGGTTGATTCTCTATCTAGGATAACTAATGGGTGACGCTATATATGTGAATACAGTGTGTTCACCCAGTGTCACACTGTAAGTGACACTGTATCACGTGTCACGTGTCAGTACTGACAGTACTGTATTCTACTATGTAATCCTAACAAATATCTCTAATATACTCTATATTTAATATAGAAATCAATATTGATTCTCTATCTAGGATAACTAATGGGTGACGCTATATATGTGAATACAGTGTGTTCACCCAGTGTCACACTGTAAGTGACACTGTATCACGTGTCACGTGTCAGTACTGACAGTACTGTATTCTACTATGTAATCCTAACAAATATCTCTAATATACTCTATATTTAATATAGAAATCAATATCTCTAATATACTCTATATTTAATATAGATATCAATATCTCTCATATACTATTTAAAATAGATATTAATGTAAGGGAAAAGGGCAGTCAGGTAGGTAGCTATAATAGCAATAGTATTATCCAAGACTAATTCTTAAGGAGAAGAAAGAAGACTATTACTATAGCTATAGAAGAGAGACTTATATACCCCGTGGCTAGTGCTAGGCCCTAGCGAGAGCCTCGCTATCCTCTTCCTTCTAGAAGTCCGATACAGCTCCGACAGGCTGGCCCGTTCCCGGGGCCAGGCCACCGCCTGGTCCGGGCCTGTAGTGGGCCGGCCGTCCTCCGGAGGCCGGTCCTCTAGAGTGGGTGCCTGAGGCATTATCCTGTTACATATATACCATTTCTTGTTAGTATCCATTAACTCTGATATATACCCTCCGCTCTTATAATTTGAGCAGCTTCTCGAAGAATATTCTTCATCACTATATACAATTCTTCGTCTTGTGTATTCCACGGTTCTCCATTAGGAAATGTAGCCTTTCTTAGCCTATTAACCCATGGTACCAATGGCCGATAGTACTCTGTAAAATACCTCTCTGCTTTTTGCAAGGAATACGCTCTCATATAGTACCTCTTTGGAGCCACTAAGTTCTTCATCTCGGTCGTAATTCCACGCCTCATAGTTACTTCGTCTTATGGATGAGCCTGGCCCGGTATAGTGAACGCATATCCAGAATAGCACCCAGAAAAACGATTCAAGATCATGCATGAAGGAGTGTTGCTCGCCCCTAAGGACACCAATGGCCATGAATGCTCATGTCTTAGTCTTTCCCTTGGCCCCCGAAATACTGTCTCGTGTCTCCTTTATGGCGAAGTCAAGATCGATGAGAAATGCACGCCGTGAGAGATCCGCTTCGTCCTCGTTGATCATGAGATTGGATATCCTCGTTGATCATGAGATTGGATATAACAGATCTATCCTGTTAAAACTCTATATAGCCACTTCATCTAATGTATATACTTGTTCTATACTAATTTCATATCTCTTATATACTATATTTAAAATGGATATTAATATCTCTTATATATTATATTTAATATCAATATCAATATCTCTCATATACTCTATTTAAAATGGATATTAATATCTCTTATATACTATTTAATATAGATATCAATATCTCTCATATACTATTTAAAATAGATATCAATATCTCTTATATACTATTTAATATAGATATCAATATCTCTCATATACTATTTAAAATAGATATCAATATCTCTTATATACTATTTAATATAGATATCAATATCTCTCATATACTATTTAAAATAGATATCAATATCTCTTATATACTATTTAAAATAGATATTAATATCTCTCATATACTATATTGAAAGATATTAATATCTCCTATATACTATATTTGAAATGGATATTCTGTATATCCGTCATATCAGATTCACCGTTAATCCGACCTTGATATGCTGATTGTTCCGGTGTCATTCTCATCTCTACAATCTTTTTAGCTCGTCGTTTATTCTCCGCCATGTCTTATATTATTATCAGTTTAAACCCGTTTTGAATAAAGATGAATCCCAAGGAGAAAACTCACAGTATAATCTCCATACAATGAAAAGAGCGCACACCACCCCATACATAATCCCGCATATAATGATCGCAGGAATGTAGTTGGGCGCCCACTCAGCTCGGAACGCCTGGGCGCCAATCGCGTTTCCTACGCAGTACGCAATAAACATGATGCTGCCGATGACGGACTTCTTAGTTCGCCCAGCTACATTAGACGGTAGCAATGTCCACATCAACAATCCAGGTAGGCGGCCAATTGCGGTCATAAGATAAAGACCCCATCGAGTCCACAACATGCCTTGCTTAGGTAGTAAGCCCAAGGCCAACATGCCGACAAAGGCCGGGATAGTTGAGACGACCATGAAAAGAACTAAAAGTACTTACAGTTAGCATGAAAAGAAGTAGTAATTTAAGATATTGCATCCTTACATCTGGTCTGGGGCCATTTCAATGTTAACATTCCAACCAATAGAAACCAGAAAATGCTCATGAGGTCCAGTGGAATGATGCCCTTAACTATAGTCTCCAAGTTGGTAAAGCCGAATGAGATATAGACAAGGTTTCCAAATGCTGTAGTCCCACCATTAGGTATAGCACTGGTAATATACGCAAAGAAGAAGAAGTAAGTTTGCGGATCTTTAAACGCCTCCAGAACCTGGTCCCAGCGCCATTCATGGTTCTGACCTCTATCAGACCCAGTCTGGTTGCTGGCAACTCTGGCCGCTGCAATGCATTTCTCCTCGCTCGATAACCATCGAACTTCACTGGACGTTCCCAGAACCAGTAGCGAAAAAAAAGATATAAGTATGGTCCCTGACCCTAGGAAAATACTAATCCATCGCCATGCGCCAAAGCTGCCTCCGTGTTTTTGAGCAGCGTTGCCAATCCCGTACATGACAAGCTGCGTTAAGATATCCATACCGCTACTTGAAGAGCCCCAGATGATGGATCGCATGGCATGCTCTCGACTTACATAGAAAGATGCCGTGATGAGAACTAGAGCAGGGGCAATAGTACACTCGAGTAAACCTAGAAAGGAACGTAAAACCACAAGGTGGGTAAAGTTCTGAGCAAAGGCGATGCAAAGGACAACAACACCCCATAGAAACATACAGATGAACAATGTCTTGTTCACACCAAAGCGCTGCATGATATAGTTTGAGGGAGCTTCACCGATTAGATAGGAAATGTAGAACGCGGTAGTCAGCCCTGTAAGTTAGTTGAGCCGTTAGCTTCTGTACTTGATATTCTTTGCGGCGTTGTTTATTTTCCAAGGTGGAATCTGTCATGAGAAATTTGCTTACACGAGAACTGCTGACCAACAAGATTGGTGTCACTTTGCAAACCAAAGGTCGCTTGTGTAGAGATGGACGCCTTGTCTGCCTGTTGAATGCCACTACATAGCCACATGAAAGGCAGCAGAACACGGTCTATCTTTTGGAGAACGCGTTTGTAATCAGCTTCAGTATACTTGGCGTTGACCGTACTAAAGCCAAGATCCTGGGCCTCATCAACCTGGGCTGCGTCGACGGCATCTGCGGACATGCCAATGTTGCTCGCCTTCTCGTCAATGATCATTTCTTTGCTGTCTCCTGGCTGTGTCATGATGCTTAACTGTGAAGGAGTAAAGTTGTGTCAAGTATGGGAAAAAAAGTGTATTAGCATATTGTTCCTTCGCCATGTCGTCAAGCTCCGGTTTAATACTTTCTGCTTCCATAATATCAAAGTCTACTACGGTTCAGCCATTTCAGCTCCCTTCTCACAGGTAGATCTGATAGCGGCTCGGTCCGTCACCACGCCTTACCCCTGTCACGGATTATTTCGGTGTAAAAAGATCTCAACGGTTCAGCTGAGAGCTTGGACCAATTTACAAGCATTGTCCGTTAGGATCAACTTTTCTGTTTCTGGAGTTCGGTCCATAGACTACTAGCATTATAGGTTCTGGAATTTGAGCGTTGTCAGTTATCTTATTTTACATGGAGTAAGCAGTGCTTACATCATGTTCAGCTTTCAGCTTTAGGCTTCAGTTTTCAGCTTGTATTGTTCACATCGCCACCAACAGCCCATCTGCCATGGCTCTCTTTTACTACTCATTCCTCTCTGATATACGATGAGCCCAATCATGGGAAGCGAAAGTCATCAATTCGTGATTCTCAGTTCTGGTGGAGCGTCGGTTCGCTAGTGCCTTCAGGTTCCGGGATATCAACCTGCTTCAGCATGTGACGGCATCTTATTCGCAGCCTGATTCGGCGCAGTGGCATGTTTTTTAATACAAGCTGGAGATACACTATTGGTTATTGAAAGTAGGTGCTGACCAGTTGCGTACATGGGGCTATCACCAATGAATCCATGCATACTATCGCCTCCTGTAATAGTCGCTGTTGGACCACACGCAGATACACAATGCCTTTGGCAATCCGTGGATAATTGGGAATAATATTTCGACGTTGGCAAGAGTTTCTTTGCTATCATCACAATCACACTGGCTGGCCCTTTTAACTATATATAAATTATGCAGAAAATGCTTGCCTTGTAGAAAATGAGATATGATACTAGATATGTTGTAATGCAAATCCATATAGCTTGTCCAACTGTCGGCCAACTGCCTAGGCCCCTTAAGCTTCAGATATGCCATAACTGATTACCATAGTAGTGGATTTGAAACCGAGTGCTCTATACCAACCGATTGGTTTCGTGCCTTTTAACACTGTATATCTCAGATACACTGGCACCACTATATTGATTTCCCAACATGACAGTCGAGTCTTTGAAAGTTTGGCTTCGACGCATTCGCAGTAAACTATTCTATCGACCTGGTCTTACACTCACGTTAGAGGATTCCATAACACAAGACTGCGATGAACGACCAACTACAATATCCACTCTGCTTGGCGTTTCATCCGCCCGTCTGCATAACATGCCGACTTCATCTTTAAGCATAGATATATCTTCGACTGAATCATCACATACTCACAACGTTAGCAATGTTCAGCCTAAATCAGAATCTCTTATCCAGCAAAGTCCGGCTTCTACTATTCTAGCCTCCACGCTGCGCCCTGATTCTGTTCCTTCTACTGATGCAGCCAGCTTGGCTGATGCAAAAGCAAGCCTATCCGAACGCCTCTGGAATCGAGCGTATGATGACTTGAAGTTGCATAACGCTCCACTAATAGAGGCATATGAGAAAATTCTATCTCGCAAACTCAGTGGTCAGGGATTCCTTTCCCCTGTAAGCGAATCTGAACAAAACATTATCGCGCAGGGAGACACGGACGCAAGGAGGAGCCAGATGCTACAGCTCATCCAACATGGCCTACAAAAGACGGCACGGGAAGCGAAAATGAAGGAAAATATAGGCAAAGCTCTTCAGGCCGCCGTCTCTGTAAAGAAAATCATCCAAAGCATGCCGCAAGCTGCCCTCGCTTGGACTGGTATATACATAGCACTAGAGGTAACAATGGCCAAAACGGGGAGAAGTAGTAACATGCTAACCTATCTTCTTCAAGATGTTTGAATCCCCTATTACCACAATGACGGCCAACCGTAATGGTATCAAATATGTTATTAAGAGAATGGACTGGTATTGGGAGTTATCCAGTGTTATCCTGAAAGAAAGTGACTATGGTCATCTTTCCGACGTCCGGCGTGAACTAGAGACTCAGGCTGTTACTCTCTATAAAGCGCTTCTCTTCTATGAGATAAAGAGCATCTGCTTATACTATAGCAATCGAGGTCTCGTCTTATTACGCGAGATTACCAGACTTTATAAGTGGGACGGCGATATGGAAGATATTAAAACAGCTGAGGGTATCTTCCGTGATAGTTCTATTGCATACACAGATCAGAAGATGATCTTTAATCTTGAACAGCTTGTTAAGAATCAGGAATCCATCAAAATTACTGAACAAGATCAACAATGCTTAAGAGATTTACGTCTTACAGATCCTAAATCTGATAAAAATCGCATTGAGCAAATGAAAGGTGGCTTATTACAGGAGTCATATCGCTGGATTATGGATAACGGGATATTTCAAAAATGGCGCAATAACATAGAGAGTCGCCTACTTTGGATTAGAGGAGATCCAGGCAAAGGGAAGACAATGCTACTTTGTGGTATCATTGATGAACTGAACCAACCATCGATTCACCATGTGGCCTACTTCTTCTGCCAGGCCACCGATCAACGTATTAACAACGCCACTGCAGTTTTACGCGGATTGATTTTTATGCTTATTGAGCAGCAGCCGTGCCTTATATCTTATGTTCGAAAGAAGTATGACCAAGCTGGCGAAAAGCTATTTCAGGACGCAAATACATGGACGGCCTTGTCAGAAATCTTCACAGAGATTCTCCAGGACCAAACTCTGATAAATGCAACTACCTACTTTATCATTGATGCTATCGATGAATGTATGTTTGACTTTCAGGCACTACTGGGACTTATTGTGCGAACTTCTTGCATGAAAGAGACCCGTGCCAAGTGGATTATATCCAGTCGAAATTGGCCTGAAATCGAAGAGCGCCTGCGATTAGCTGAACAAAAGGAACTATTAAGCTTGGAGCTTAACGCAGAATCTGTGGTCAATGCTGTGGACATTTATATCCAGAATAAGGTACTTCAGCTGGCAAATCTGAAGGACTACGATAGGAAAACATCTGAAGAGATTCAAGACTACCTATCTAGGAATGCGAATGGCACATTTCTCTGGGTGGCTTTAGTCTGCCAGAATCTTGAAAAATACCCACGAAGGAAAGTTCGTGCGGTACTTAACGGCGAATTCCCATCAGGCCTTGATTCTTTATATGGACGTATGATGGACCGGATACTTACCATGGATGATAGTAGGGATATTTATCTCTGCAGACAAATCCTCGCCATTGTAATGAGTGTTTATCGACCTATCACCCTACGCCAACTCTATTGTCTGATTGAAATACCAAAGGAGTTCTCAGTTGATATTGAGACCTTGAAAGAAGTTATAGCGCTGTGTGGCTCCTTTCTAACCATCCGCGATGAGATAATCTATTTTATCCATCAATCGGCCAAGGATTATCTGACCAAGAATCAATATTCGGCCATCTCTGCCTCTGGCTGTGAGGATATCCATTATACTATACTTTCTCGCTCTCTACAAGTTATGGCTCAAACCTTACAAAAGAATATTTATGCCTTATCATACCCTGGATTCCCTGTTAATGAGCCAAATATGACTACGCAGGGCCCAGATAATCTTGATGCTATTCGATATTCTTGCGTTTATTGGGCTAGCCACGCTTGCGAAGAGAATATAGAGGACAGAACTGCTGTACATAGGAAGAATGACTTAAGCGATATTGGACCAGTCTTCTTATTCCTCCAGAAGCATCTTCTTCACTGGATTGAGGCTTTGAGCCTCCTACGAAGTATACCAGACGGTCTTATCTCGATAACCAAACTAATTGACATGCTGAGAGTAGGTCATTCTTTATTCTATATGTAGAGAGAAACTTGATTAACTCTTCTAGATTCAATCACCCGATGGAAAACTATTCAACTTACTTCAAGATGCATACCGGTTTATTCTTTATAATAAACCAGCAGTTGAAATTGCCCCGCTTCAAATATATTCATCAGCGCTTATATTCAGTCCTATGCAGAGTTTAATCCGGAAAATCTTCAGTCAGGAGATCCCATCATGGATCCTTAATATGCCTATGGAGACTAACTGGAGTCCTTGCCTACAGACACTTGAGGGCCATAGCGACGCAGTGAGCTCAGTAGCCTTCTCACCAGAAAGCAAGGAGTTGGCTTCAGCGTCGCCTGATAAAACCGTCAAGATCTGGAATATAGATTCGGGGACGTGTGTGCAGACGCTTGAAGGTCATAGTGACTTAATTAACGCCGTGGTTTTCTCCCCGGATAGCAGGCAGGTGGCTTCATCATCATGGGACAAAACAATCAAGATCTGGAACATAAGTACAGGCACATGTGTCCAGACACTCGAGGGCCATGATGACTGGGTAGTCGAAGTGGCCTTTTCAATAGACAACAAGCAAATGGTTTCAGGATCATGCGACCGGACAATCAAAATCTGGGACACAGCTACGAATACATGCATCCAAACGCTCAAGGGTCACAGTGGTGCAGTAAACTCAGTAGCCTTCTCCTCTAGAGATACCAAACTCGTGGCTTCAGGATCATCTGATAGGACAATCAAAATCTGGAATACGGCTATCGGCGCATGTGTCAAGACTTTCAAAGGCCATAGTGGCTCGGTTTATTCAGTAACCTTCTCGACAGACAGCACTCAGATGGCTTCAGGATCATCTGATAAAACAGTCAAAATCTGGAATGCAGATACAGGCATGTGTATCCAAACACTCGAAGATCACAGCGGCTTAGTGAGTTCAGTGGCTTTCTCTACAGATAGCAAGCAGTTGGCATCGGCTTCCGATGATAGTACTGTTAGGATATGGAATCTGGCTACAGGAACATGTATCCAAACACTCAGAGGCCACTTTGGCCTAGTGAGTTCAGTGACGTTCTCTGCAGATAGCAAGCATATAGCCTCAGCAGCGGAAGATGCGACAGTTAAGATTTGGAACAATACAGCCACAGACAGGTGCGTCCAGAGATTTGAAGGCCATAGCAAACCAGTACATTCAATAGCCTTGTCTACAAATAATATACAAGTCGCCTCAGGATCATCCGATAGGACAGCCAAGATTTGGGATATAGCTTCGGGTATATGCATTCAAACGTTCAAAGGACACACCAGTTCAATATATTCCGTCACCTTCTCCACTGATAGCAAGCTGGTGGCTTCGGGATCATCTGATAAATCGGTCAAGGTATGGGATATAGCTACAGGCGAGTGTATCCAAACGCTTAAAGGCCACGGCGGCCTAGTGAGCTCGGTGGCTTTCTCCATGGATGGCAACCAGCTGGCATCGGGATCAGAGGATAAAACAGTCAAAATATGGAATCCGGCTACAGGTTCATGCATCCAAACACTTTCTATTGGCATACCTACTGAGATCTCATTTGATAAATGCACGAATTCCTATCTCTATACTGATCTTGGCGTTTTAGAGATGGATAAAGAATCAGGCAGCTATATACTATCAACCAAGGCCTCCTTACAACCTATTACTCGCCATAGCTATGGTATAGACAGTACTCATGTATGGATTGAGAAAGACGGCAAGCCAATACTTTGGCTTCCTCCGGAATATCGACCCGAGACTTCGGTTATAAAGGGATCAATGGTTGCTATTGGTTGCAGATCAGGTCGTGTCTTGGCAATGCAGTTCACAGAGATAGAGTCATAATCATAACCTAGATCTCGGCGGCACTTCAACCGTTACTAGCAATCTAAAGAAGTATATTCTTCTTAAATTCGATACCATCGCTAATGGGGTGCGAAAGAGCCATCAATAGATATGGTGAATTCCTTGATGGAGGAGCGCCCCCCCCCCCCCCCCCCCCCCCCCCCCCCCCCCCCCCCCCCCCCCCCCCCCCCCCCCCCCCCCCCCCCCCCCCCCCCCCCCCCTGGGCCTCGACCTTAAAGATCGCATGATGCATCCTACATCAAGAACGGCAGTCGGTATTGTTGTAGCAGCTCAGGAGTGGAAATACCTACCTACTAATACTAATGATATTTGTTTAACTTAATGGCGGATCTTTGGCCATGGGTGTCTTTTTCCCCTTGAGATCTTGCTAATGATCACATTATTTATTACTTATATATTCAAAGCTACTCCATGCGAAATGCATAACATATTTCACACGTTTTTATAAAAAATAGATGTATTACTCTTCTATTCTACTTAAACTCTTCCTTGTCTAGAATAAATACTATAATAAAACCTTTATGATGAACTGATTAACTTTAGGTTAATGTAGATATAGTATTTACAAAGGACAAAAAACCTCTAGTTCTAGATTTATCTGGTGAATTACAGGTATGACCATAAGTCGTGCATTCTAGTTTAACTCCGTAAACGTACTCGTATATGCTTCAAACTCTGTGGAATCACATGTTGTCAAAACAGAGTAAACACTAACATCCTAGTTGTCATGACTTAGATTAGAGCCAATCTAGACTGCACTGCCACAGAACCACGCCGTTTAGAGCACATGATGCAGCCTAATTTAGCGTCTCCTTGTTGTTCAGCAGGCAGGGGGTGAGCAATATTGACATACTGTAGTAGCTGAAAAAATCTTCCACTACCACAGCCTCGTCCCTCAAACATGTAGCCCGGGCTACAAGATGAAATAAACTACTGGCAATCTTTGCAGGACCCCTGATGCTTAGGCAGAATCTGTCAGCAAAAAAGAACAAATAGCAGGGGATAAAAGCTCAGCTCTCCGTCGAGGTCATATCTCAACAATGAGTGAGCTGATATTTTGTATTCCTTTGGCCGCGAGAGGTGTGGCATCCCAAATAGCATTACTTGTAGATACCATGGTTCGGAGTCTGTCTATCGCGAGGCAGACATGACTAGCCAGGCTATCGGCGATGTTGCGGGGCCGAAAAAGAGCAAGTTTATACGCAGTACTCCGTACGTTGTGATACAGCCTGACCATAGCCGCATTAAGAGCCATTGAGTGACGGGGCCTCTCCGACGATCCCTGCGCTTCGTCAATTATACCCCCCCGCAAGTGGTGAACAGAGGACATGGACAGGGTCTGCAAATAGATGCCTACCTACCTAGTATACCACAAGAATACTAGTCTCTACAATTCACTTAAGCTAGACAGGAAGCTTTATGGTTGATCCAGCCTATCGCAGACGAGTTCACTCCCGCTGTCTTTGAGTTCCATAGCCGGGGAGTGGATAGACGAGGAATCCATTGGCTTCTTGGTACTTCTTAGCCTGATGCTGTTCATGGGCTGAAAGGTGAGGGGATTCTACTGTGCTTCAAACCCTGCCACTAAAGCCCTTCCATGTTGAGACGATTGCGGAAGCATTCAAACCGTAAACTTAAGCTGTAGTGTCTTACAGACATAGCCCAACAGGCCGGTCGTAGCTGAGGCTGATCATGTCAGCTGAGGATTATTGGGTTCAGGCAGTAGTTGATTGCGCGCTTATTGAGATCTGGATTCAGCCGCAACTCTTCACAGGTTGGCCATGACCGACCATTGCCAAAGGGAGGATCGTGCGGTACAAGAAGAGTGAATGCTTGAACTGGGCCAGTCTTGTAAGATATGTCAAATCTACTGCTCATAAACCATTTATATCTGAGCATCACTTTTTTTTTGACGGTGAACTTTTCAAGGATACTAGTTTAACACTCATTGGATGAATGAGTAGTAGATGAGAATAAGGAGTCCAGTCTATTCAAGGACAGGCTTATGCTTGATTCCCTTTGGCATGCCAAATTTAAGGTACCCTACATATTATGGAACTATAGGATAGCTTCGTGTCAGAACGAGGAGTCTTTAAACGAAATTTGTTAAGACCTAGCATCCGTGATAGTAGCTTCGGCAAATACCCATGAAAACATCATAGACATTCCTAATAAGTGGCTTCGCAGTGAGCCAAATTCTTTACATTTCTAGCTGATATATCAAATCACATCGTTCAGCAATTTTGCAAGAATAACAAGTCGAAAAGGCTGTGAGAATGATTTCGGACCCGGCTCAAACTTTTCAAGATTGCATCAAGGGCATATCATTAACGTGTTTTATCCAAGCCGGACGTCTTAAGTGATCATAAAGTCCACGAATTGAAACGATATCATGCCAGGATCATTTCCCTCAAGGCATCACTTACAAGTAAATTGGAGCTTATGCGCAACGACCTAGAGCTGTGGAGTAACTATGATGTTCAGTCGTTTATATATGTGACAGTCATTTTTTTTTTCTCTTCATCGGCTTCGCCACCGCGTGTTTAATATAGGTGATGCGCCTTCAAAAAACATAGTAACCAGCATTATCTTGACTGCAATTGCCTTAGTCAATCCATGCCAAACTTCTGAATGCAATGCCGAGGAAAGGCGGCAAAAAAAAAAAAAATCAAAAAAAATCATGTCGCTGAACACATTAGAGGCGACTTGGAGACCGGGAGGGAAGCACTCAACCAGTGATTCATCAATCTCATTGAAGCGATAAGTACACACTGTGAGCCACTGGATATTACGAGAAAAGGGGATGAATACGGAGTAGAATGATAGCTGTTCGCAAAGGAGTCCAATTGTGTATGTATGCTCTAGTTCTTCCCCCGGCATAGCATAGCAGGGCTTAGTCACAGTTCCAGATATTTGGTCTAGTTTCAGCCCCGGGGGCTATCAAACATAGGAAGCTGGCTTATCCAGTTGTGCCGGCTTGGGTCTCTAGTAACCTAGACATAGTCAGTAACCGTCATAGCACAGTTTCAATCTAGTCCTATGGTTAGAGAAATGGATGCAGATGGAGTCTCCGCTGCTCCCCTCGAAACGTCCTGTTCGGGATTTCCGCTGCTGGTGTGGAAAGGTTCTAGTATTGGGCGTGGCAGCATGCAGCCTCGAGCTTCACCATCTCCACCTCCTCGCTATTTTAGGCACCCCAGCCGTTCTCGAGGCTTTATTTTGGGAAGATGAATTGGATAGATGCTTCGAAGAAGAGGCCGTCGCGAGATTTATCGAAACACAGCGGGTACACTCTGCTCCCAACTGTATTGAAGGAAGAAAAGAAAAACCATGTTCAATACAGTGGGTATGAAGCAGAAACAGGGAAACAGGCAAACAATGAGCGCTCTTCCAACCTTATCGCCCGCGGTGGCAGCGTCTCGAGTCGACAGTGACAACCGATTCTAACCCTTCGCTAGTAGATGAGTACTCCGTATAGATTCAGGTATTCTCAATTCACAGCGCGTCTCTCAGCCCACGCCTCTTAGTTCATATATGCCGTCGTTTCGACAAACTCTAAGCTCAATCTCTACAACGGCTTGAGTAGATTGACTAGAAAAGGAGAAAATTTCACCTCCTTGGAAAGCACTGGGTGGATGGAAATATGGATCGGCTGTGAGCTGCGTGGATCGACATGACAACCTTGATCAATTTAGCTGACTTGAAGTGATGTTGTGATAGTGAATGTGCACATACCTAGGTACCTACAAAGCCAATGTAATGATGGTTGTTGATACTCGGTGTCGCTGATTAAGCAATGTAGGACACAAAGTGGATGAGCACTTGCAAGGAGGTTTTTCAAGCCACTCAATCACTAGCCACTACAATCACTAGCCACTACAATCACTAGCCACAACATACGGTGGCACTTTAGGCTAACTACGGAGTACTGTATCCCTCGAAATTACAGTGTATAACCTCTCTATAGCAGGGCTATAACACATCACGTAAAGACTGACTTTGTAGCCTTGTTTATAAGGCAAGGATCCAGTTTCCCTAGCACCTGTAATACAAAGTCTATTTTGAGAAGCTTAGATGGGAAGCAGAAGGAGGAGAAGCTAGAGAGTTAGATTGAAGAAGGATGAAGGTTTGGCTAGCTGGGGCTGAATACATGCGTTGGACGGAATATCCAATAAAGCATGTTTAAAGTAGTCAGGTGAGTCGAGCAATTGCACAAGTCTAGTATAGAGTTCATAATAGGGGCGGATGGCATGCTGCTGGCTTGTAACTTTTACATAAACATAAGACTATAGCATCAGACCGTGCATTAAAAGCCTCTTTTCAACGTGTCAACAACCAGAACAAGTAAAAAAAAAACATGGTCAGTTGATATCTTGGCACTCTCTGCCTAAACGCCTCTTTACTAATGGGAAGTCAAAGGTACCAGCGATAATTGGATGGCGTTGATCTGCACAAGCCTCTCGCTCTAACCATCGTCACAGTCATACAGTTTAGGTAGGTTACACATGGCGGCTGAGGAGGGGGGTGAGGAATAAAATATACAGAAAGAGAGAAAAAGAAAAAGTTGCTTGAAGTATTGTAGTATCGACAAGCAAGGTACGGTGGCACCTTAGATATGTAGTAGGTAGAACTTTGCAACCATGAAGTTAGAATGGACACAGTGTATTCACACTATATGCACTGTATTTTATCTGCTCCGTGCTATGTAACAGCAACTATAATCAAGGCGGACTTTAGCCTTAATTACAAGGCTATTATAACTGAAAAGCTACATCAAGGTTCCATTCAGTTGACTTAGCAACTAGGTCAACTCTAGTGCTATTAAGGCGCTGTAATCAATAAAATACAGTGTCTACACTGTCCTTACCATTGTGTCTTTTTCTGTTTTGTTTCTAATTTTGCATGTCGTGTTACTACGGAGTACTGTAGCTTTTTAGCTCTTTTTTAGCTCTTTTTAGCTCTTTTGAAGCTTGGCCAAGCAAAAGCAAAGGGTCGATGTAACGCTCTAGGCTTTACACTTCATTTTGCCAAGATAAATATGTCTCAAGCGATTAGTATTGAAAATGGGGTCGGGATATGGGAGGGTGTGATGAGGGCTTAATATACGGAGTACGGAGTACAGAGAGAACGTACTCATTCATACTCGTATACATGTGGTAGCTCCATGTTGATAAAAAAGAGTTGGTGGCGTCGTTGCAGAATTAGAAATAACATTGAAATGCAGTAAGGGAAACCCTAGCAAAACCTGTTGTGTGTAGATAACCTACTTGTATGATAACCTACTTGTATGGTAGGAGTTAGCTAACATATTTGAGGCAAGGCCAAGGATCTTGGCAGCGAGAAACAATGCTGACCGATTCGTACGGAGCAATATTTCCAAGCACCTCATATCTATCTGTTTATCTAGGTTGCCTGGTAAATGGTGCTATTGGCTGAAGAGTGATGGGCAGCGTGGGTGGCCAGCCAGCTGTTGGAGATAACACTCGGCACGTTTTTACATTAGTAGCTGCTGGGATTGATCTAAGCTCTGCCGGAAGGATGAACAGCATATACGCGGGCTTAAGATTTTGCCCTACGAGTATGTACTTGTATGTATGTATGCATGCATGTACGGAGTATCTGACTCAGAGCAAGCATAAACGCCGTCGTCGTCTTGAGCCGGGGCGGTCTTAATTTCCGGTGCCCAGTTTGATGATCTTGATATAGTGGTAGTGATGCCACTGCCGAAAGTCTCCGCTCATGAAATATCTCATGTTGACAATTTTAATCTATTGCTTGCTCTTCTTCTCTCTCTACTTGCAATAGTTTTTTTTTTTTCTTTTTCTTTTTTCTATGTCCTAACTGCATCTCCTCACAGGCGGTGATGATAATTAGCGGTGACGCCGTTACCAACCAACTTTGCCGCTATCATATAAGAGACATTCGCTGGCACAATACGACAGCATAAAGACACCTTGGCACATTCTCAACCCTGAGCCCGGCCTCGATCCGACAGTTTCACACACCGCCTCTACGGAAGCTTTCTTTACAGTAGAAGGAAGAGAAAAGCCAAGGGAGTTTCTCGTCTTGATCAGTGCGGGCGGGGATCCAGACCCCTCGGTTCGGTTCGGTTCGGTGCTGTGAGCTCAATATTCTGGCCGCCACCATCACCAACTAGCCCTTGTTATAGGCTAGGCTATAAGCCTAGCCTATCTACGGTTGATTGGAAGGCTCTATATAGCTGATTGAATAGATCTTGTATGATCATTCAATTCGTATCCTTTTGTTCCTTCGTGGCGCAATTGGCTAGCACTAACGTGTAGAAGGCCGTAGCGCAGCTATCGCTTTAGCCCTTCTAGGGCCGAGTCCTTCACATTATATAACATTATATATATATATAATTAATTTAATTATTATTATATTTATATATAATAATATTTTTAATGCATTATATTATATATATACTATTACTATAAATAAAGGCTATTTATAAAGTATATATATTATTATAGTAAAGTGAAAAAGTTTTAAGATAGAAGCAGTTATAGTTAACTATAGCCGGCGTATCGACCGGGAGTTGTCGGCCGTGACAGCATTAATAATGTGTGACAAAAATAGCGAACGCTACAGTTATCAATAGAATTATAGCTTATATCGTCATACACCCCCCAGTTTGGGAAGACCTACACATCTCAAGGATCTGAGTGAACTGAAGCTGTTTTCACTAGATTTTCTACATATCCTAAAAGTGGTGCAACACGCAGGGCTCGAACCTGCGCGGCCTAAGGTGATTGTAAGCGGCTATAAGCTCATCTTAGCTAATTGCGCTAAAAGAAGCATGAAGGGCTCATAACTGTGACAAAAATAGCGAACGCTACAGTTGTCAATAGAATTATGGTTTATATCGTCACAATATAATTATGGGTCCATAGTAGCCAATCAGACGGGTCCCCCAAATCCTTCTGGATCCCTATCACTATACAGCCAAAGGCACAGCCACATCGAAAGTTCGCATTGCCGAGGGAATTCGCACAAGCTGATCAAGGAGCTGAGTCAAGCTTTATCTCACAGCAATTCGTGGTTAAGAAATCACTGCCTAGGATCGATCTAGCCTCAATCGGGTTCAAAGGGTTAATCATGACCAACGCCGATGGAAGGAAGACGCCTGTGACCCACTTCACGATCTTGTTTTGTGTTAAGGAATCACTAGGGAGGTATGGGCAATCGTTAGCCCATGGAATAACAGCGGGACCCATGATATAATCATGCTGCTGAGATTCCCCTGGTTGTATGACATTGGGAGCCGTCATTGGTGTGAGGGACAACTCACTGGAAATAGGCGTGGCCGCCTTAGGGGGAAAACGCATATCATTGAAAGGACCGGCTATGGCACTGATGGCTAGCTAAAGGATCATGCTTGCCCCTAACCACCCTGACCTCTTGAAAGCATATCGAGGGATGAAAGGGAACTTGCTTGTGGTCAACAGAAGGAGAACATGCTGATTAGGTTGTGAAGTACATCGCATCTCACGCTATCATTCATGCAGGGGTGCTGGATGTGGAGGCATGGGTGAGAGAATCGAGGAAACTTCAACACGAACAACGACGGGCCCACCCCTTGGAGAAGGATGATTTGGTCATGGTGGCACAGAAGGGAAAGACGAAGAAGCTACGGGGTACAGGGGAAATGGAGGGGACCATTTAGAGTGGAGGAGAGGATGGGACGCAGCTCATACAAACTGTCAAACCTTGATGGCTCACCAATCTAAGGAGGAAGACAACTGGAATTCCACAAGGACTCTCTAAAGAAACTAACACCGAGAGAGGGATATTTAAAAGGCTCGTGGGAAAGGGAATTCCCCCCCAAACAAACGTTGAGAAAGCCTCACCGCCCGAGAGCGCACGTGATAAAATGAGAAGAGACAAGGAGGAGGAAAGGCGCTGAGAGAGACATTTTTCTTGGAGCAGGGCAGGCAGAAAGGGAAGTACCAACGGGCACTGATACACCCACATCTCTCGTCTCAAGACGCATCACATTTTTTTTTTACACTTGATCACACCCTGCATTTAATTTTGCCCTACACTTAATATCGCCCTTTATACCTTGGAGTTTGCTTTAGAACTTCCCTTCTTTCTCTTTAACTTCTTTATTTATATTCCCATATCCTGCCGCAAAGAAAAGGCGACCCTCTCTCCACTTCCATCCCCCTTAGCATCTTGTGTAATGATACACAAAGGACCTTGCGGGACGACATGAACAGAGGATTCGAACAAGGAACGGTACGAGGAGCTACATGGAGAGGATGCAGAGTGGAAAGGTTCTCGGAAGGAAAATACACACTCACAGGCCCAGCCGGAGAAACTCTCATTGTATCAAACGGACCATTTCTAGAGGAAGAGTTCCTCCAGAAGTCCGCAAACAAGCCCATTAACGCAGCTGACTGGGTGGTAGTGGAAATGCTTCCACGAGCCCGCCACTGCTACCAACATGTACACTTTGAAAGGGATGCAAGGCCAAGGAGGGGAGGAAAACCCAACCTATACAGGAAATACAGCATGATCACAGTGGATGATGAAATGATGGAAATGCACCAGAGGGGAGGAGCGATAAGAGAAACTGCCGGCCACCAAGAAGCAGATCATATCGCAGGCATATACATGGGATGGGCCATGTGCGGACAAGGACCCTCGTTCATTCGGCCAATGAGGACGGGAATGAATACACAAGGAATCAGAGAAAACCAGAACCTATTCAACTTGAAGGGAATCAAGGTAAAGGCAGAACACTTTGGAGTAGCTGTTGGGAAAAGAGTGATTCCCCATTTCTCTATGCTAGCTCAAAGCAATCTCGTGGCAGCAAAGCAATTTGTATCAGGACAACCCTTTTTAAATGTGTATGCAGATGGAGGCTATCGTCAGGCAGATATCAGAATGGCATTCTCGAGAAGCATGAAAGCACTTGCAGAGGGACACCCACCGATACCCGTGGGAAAGTTCCCAGTCGCACCCGATGAACTTTTGATGGAAGTGAGAAGAGAGGACCCTACAACGAACATCAATGTTGAGCGAAGACCACAACCATCCCATGAACAGGAACCGGCAGAACCCGCAGAGGGGAAATGGGACCCCACAAGTGACCACCCCTGGAACCAAATCTGCTTGGGATCCCTACTGCTGAGAGAGACAAAGACGCACTCTGGCTTCATCTACTACGTTCCATTCACGGAGGCCCTGACCTATCCCGATGAAATGGTGGAATTGTTGGTGGCATTCGCAAGACACTATAAAAATGACATATTGACGATGAGGGGAATGCTACTAGCAGCCCACCTATGGCTGGATATTACTAAACATCCAACAAATCAAAAGGAAAAATGTATCCCCATGGATTCAGAGAGGACAGCCTCATGGGAAGTTCCATATGTAACATTGGCAGACATGCTAATCCATTATCCACACTGGTTGAGGTGGACAGAGGTGATGGGACTGTCAGAATATATGCATCCTTTTCGATTTATACAGATGGTTAGAAAAGAAGACCGAAGCTTTACTGACCTAATGGTTGACGAGACCCTGATTGACGAGGAAAAGGTGAGACTGCTTATGAAACAGACGAAATCCAAGGTGGCGACTATCCTACCTAAAGATAGATGCCCGCTTCTACCACACATGGTATTCGCATCAAGACATCCTCGAATGGTGTTGATTCCTCCATACCAACCGGTAAATGAGGTGAAACTGGCATTGTTAGGAGTAGGGAGCATCTTGCAATATGGAGCCCCTTCATATCACCGTATTGCAAGAGGACCAAACAAGAGATTAATGTTGGTTAAACTGGCAATCCCAAAACGCAGCCTGAAAGCATTGTACTGTGGGCATAATGAGCTTCGGGTGGAACATGCCTTGGAAGAATCACTTCTCGATGTGATGAACGATAAGCCAACACTATTGAGTGCTCCCCTTTCAACAGTAGGACCCATATGGAATAGGAAAGCAGAAAAGGCATCTCAAAGAGCCTTCCTTCTTCATGTCCAACCACCAAGAGAAGAGAGAAGGTCATTCCTCGAGGCCCTCCCACATGCAATTCAGGCGGAGTTCATGGATGCGAATAGGCATCGATGGGCACACCTAGTGAGACAAGGCTACATTAAAATAAATGAAGGGACGATTCTAAGGATGGGGGAAGATGGACTAATCACTGCAGATGGCATGGAGGCTGAGAAGGAAGAGATATTGGCAAAGCTTCCACCGCTTTACCTCACAGATGGGACCTCAATCACAAAGCCTATTTCAGCATGGGGAAGGTCTAAGTTTATGCCAAAGAACCTAGAGGATCCCACGTTTGAATCACCCTACTTTGACCTTGTGCTGAAGGAGTTGGCTGATCTTCCACCCCTCACCCATGGTTGTTGGAGGGAACTTGAGTCACGACTGGAGGGAGTCCCCATCCTAAAAAGAACGACAACCGAGCTGATCACTAAAGTCAATGAGGCAATTGGGGAAGAAATTGAGGATTGGCACATCGTGGATGAAATGGGAAAGGCCTGTGAGAATAATATCTTGTGGGGAACTATTGAATGGGAAAGGACTGAAAGGTCATTATATCGCCTTATGGGAACCCCATCCAACTCAACGAACCACGAAGACTTGATTAGAATGGCCATGGACCTGGACTTGGAAATGGCTGATCAAATTGGATCGTTCGTTAGATTTGCGAAGTACATATCCAGAATGCTAGGTGCACCCATTGAGAGGTTGACGTCGTTAAGGGAGAAGTGGAATCACTTGAGAGGAAACTTGGAATTGGGGAGGAAGCACTTGAGGATGGAACAAATGGTGGAAGAGGCAATCACAGGGATGAAACAAGAAATGGTGGAAGAGGCAATCACAGGGATGAAACAAGAAATGATGGAAGAAGGATTGGCAGTTTTGGAATAAAGTCTGGGAATCAAAAGGCAGGAAGCCGTAATGATCCTCAAATAAAGAAATGGAAGGACATGGAGTTTTAATTTATTGTTTATATATAGTCTAGATGGCTTCATACTGGAACGCCGGGGCGGCTCTTCGTTAGGGGGGGGGAGATGCAAATCAAATCACGGCCCTCGTTTAAGTTGATGAACCGAGAAATTGGTACTAAAGTAATTCATACCCTTGCACCAAAAAACAACGCCAAAATAATACTTACACGGCTAGTGGTATTTAGTAGGTACAAAGTGCATCATCACTAGAAGCACTCCGTTCGGATGATATCGTCAACCAGCGCGAATCGACTACTTGTAATAGAACTCGCCACCCCCCTCTCGTGGCTTCACACAAGTAAAATATCCAACCATCTCAACAGCGGCTGCGGGGCTGAGTGTGTGTCCAAGTCGGAAGCGGAAGAGGCGTCCATACCATACCAGCAGTAAAAAAAGGCCAAGAGAAAAGAGGAAACAAGTTCGAGCAGAACAGCCAAGCTACCCCCATCCATCCCCCCTAAAAGAAGAGCTCCTAGAGGCGGCGCTGCTTGTTTTTATGCTTGTTGCGCAAGTCGACGATCCGTGCTTTGGCCACCACCACTTTTGCTTGTGTTGAGAAACATAGAAGTACCGGAAGAGGACAGCCAGCAAAGCAATAAAGACGACGACGACGACAAGGACGACGACGACAAGGACGCTTGCTGGGGTTTAGAAGAGAAAAAAAGGGGAAAGAAAAGTAAGAAGAAAAAAAAGTGCTGACAGGGTAAATCAGGCAAACAAACAGGCACACACACTTGGGGATTTCTACTACGTAATTATTTTCTTTCCATCTCCTATCGCCTATTTTTTTTTACTTTCTCACTTTCTCAACTTTTGTTTTCTTTCTTTCTTCTTTTTCCTTGATTTATTCTTCCCCTTGGAAGAAAAACAACAAAAGAGACAAAGGAAGGACTAAATAACAAAGGAAAGACAAAATATAGCCTAACTGGTGCACAACTGAAATCCTCCCTGCCCTTTTGTTTTTATTTGCGGCAGCCTCATTCGCCCAACTCCAAATCTTCTCGCCATCTTTCTTTGGGCCAACAGCAGCCTTTCTCTTATCTCGCAACTGCATCTCAACGTTTCGTCATCATTCCATCTCGCTCTTCCGCTTTCTGCATTCCGCAATCCGCATTTCGCAATCCGCATTCCGCACTCTTCTTTCCTTTTCCTCTATTCTTATTGGCTTTAGCTTTCTTCGCTTCTTTTCGACTCTTGCCCTCTTGCCCTCTTGCCTTCTTGCCTTCTTGCCTTCTTGCCTTCTTGCCTCTGTTTGTGGCTCGGAATCCCGGGTCACTCTGCCTGCACCTTCCCGAATCGCCCGTCTGCCGTGTTGCGCCAGATCGGCATTTTGGTGCCGGGCCAGACCGCAATCCGTCTGTGTGTGTCTTAATTCTCGAGACTCTGCGAGAGGAGTAGGAAACGAAGAAGAAGAAGAAGAAGAGAGAGAAAACAGCAATAAACGGATATTTATAACGACTCTCAGTATCCTCTTTTTTTTTCCTGGTTTCATTCTTTTTCTCGGTTATTCTTGTGCTTCTTCAATTTTTTTTTTTTTTAAAAAAAGAAACTTCTTTGAACTGCTCCTTGACCACGTTCTTCTGCCTCTCCTCGTTCTTTTTTTCTTTCTTTTCTTTTCTGTCTACCGACATCTCAAATTAAATCAACGTCAAAAGTCAACTCTCCACGTATTCGATTCTTGTTCACCAACGAGTGACCAGCGAGTCAGCAGTTAAGTCGTGTCCACTGGAACAGAACAGACAGACAGACAGACAGACAGATCAACAGAACAGCATAAGAAAGGGACAGCTCAATCTGCTCGTCATGCATTCGTTAAAGACGCCCCAACCTTCAGACTCAGATGTCTCGCCCTCATCCACAGCGCCGCAGACACAGTCGTACGAATGCGATTACTTTTCCCCATCAGATGCTAGTGGCAGCCAAAATTCTGCGCCTCTCGCTTCCAGTGCTAGTGACACTTCTTCGCGACGACATTCGAGCATCAGTTTTGCTGCTGAGCTGCCAAAGCCTTCTAATGGAGCACCACTGGGTAAGGCCATATCAGCCTCATCTAGGAGGCCCTTGGGCGTTCAGAAACGGCCTTCAGATGGCTCCAAAGCAAAGGCACGCGCTCCCTCCCCGCCTCATACTAGGTAAGTTTTTTTTATTTTTATTTTTATTTTTTGTTGTTAATAAAATAAAATAAAAAATATAATATTCCTCCATTTCCCCTCATCATATCTTCTGTTTGCCTCGATTTCGTTGTGTGTTTTTTTCTTCTTTGTGCTTCCATTCAAGAGATCTTGTTTGTCCCAAAAGGGAAATGCGCCAGGAAACTCAAGGGAGTCCTAAGACATTGTGCTCAGCGAGATTGGACAGTGTTCAATTTCATAAGAGACATCTCGGTGCCTCATCCGGGTCTTCTTGATGCGTGCTCTCGGCAACTTTTTGCCGTCCAAGGTTGGACAATCCATCTTCTTCATCCCCCTCTTTTAGCTACAAAGTCAGTTGGAACATCTACGACACCGTGCTCTTTTCTTGCCTAAGAAAACGCTTGTCGTCAGGTAGATTTATCGTCTCCAGTCCATGTGGACCAAGAAGTTCCAATCTCACGCTTGTTTCCACCCTAGAGGAATTCATGTCCGTGCCAGATCATGACTAGATCTCAAGCGAGCAACACCAGGCTTGTTGGATGCAGCTTAAGCTTGCAGCACACTACCTACCTAGTACCTGGGTGAAGCGTGTTGCTTGTGTTACACTAAACACTGTCATTGGCTTGGATGGGTTTCTCCAACTCTCTCCATGGCCTCTCCTCTATGATCCCTAACAGAGGAAGCAGTTTGCCCCACTGCTCTCCTCGATTATGGCTAGCTACCTTATTTCTCTTCTTCTTTTTACCCCGCTAGCCAGCTACCCTACGAGATAGGGGTTAGCATTTGATAGCTCACCCTTTTTAATGCTGTGGAACTGGGCTTAGCTATCCCAACTCGTCAAAGTCTCACCAAATCTCCGTCATTCTCTCACATGCCTTAAATCTTAAAAATCCCTTACATTTGATCTATTTCCCTCATCAATTCTTATATCTCAAAATATCCTATTCAGCCAGCGCATTTCTTTTTTTTCTTCTTCTTTTTTTTCTCCTCATTTTGTTTTATTCGCCTGTTATATCTCTTTGGCTCGTTTTGTTTCCGTCTTCAAACCTTGACAATTTTATTTCGATTTTGCGATGGCAATGATGACGCTAACTTCGCACCCACGCGACAGATTTCAACGTCATGTTGGCTTTGACAATGTTCCTAGCGGCGAGATGTCTAAGAAAGTTCCCTCGTCGGTTGTGCTCAACGTCAGGCACGATGGATACCAACCGCGCCGAAGGTCGCGCACCTTCATGGTCGGCATTGACGAACATTCCTACTCTGACTATGCCGTTCAATGGTTACTAGACGAACTTGTCGACGATGGCGACGAAATCATCTGTGTGCGCGTGATTGAGAAAGACATGCGACTTAGCGAGAAATCATATCATAATGACGCGCAGCAGCTTTTGCAAAGTATCATGGAAAAGAATAGCAATAATCGAGCTATCGCTTTTATCCTTGAATATGCAGTTGGCAAATTGCATGCCACATTTCAATCTCTTGTAAGTTTTGATGACTATCTCTCTCTGTCGGGCAGACTTGACACATAATCTAAACAATTTTCTTTGTGTCGTATGCAAGATTCAGCTGTACCAGCCAGCAATGCTCATCGTGGGTACTCGAGGGCGGTCCCTCGGCGGCCTCCAAGGCCTCGTCAACAATCGCAACTCTTTCTCGAAATACTGTCTGCAATACTCTCCTATACCTGTCGTCGTCGTGAGACCTACCGAGAAACGAAATAAGAAAAAGGCCAAACGTACAAATGACAACACACGACAGACATATATCAGTATGCTAGCTGGTACCCATGGTAAACATGAGGCCGATAGTGAAGCTAGTAGCACCTACGAGCTAGAGGTCCAAATACCACCCGACGAGGAGGCTCACCAGGTAGCAAAAGTCCTCGGACTACCTGCGAAATTTGATCCGACCATTAAGCCAATCCATGAGTCTATATTATTACACAGATCAAAATCACCCGATATCCACCCTGGTCCTCGGACAAGCATTGCACGCCGCGTTGTACCCGATTCTGCGCCACCCAGCGCTGCCAATAGTGAGGATGAAGAGGATGATGAAGAAGGAGAATTCGAAGTTATGACCGGAATACAAGCCCTGGATCAGCAGCAGAAATTAGATCAGCTTCACAAAATGGAAGTAAGTGAGGCGGCTGCCCTTAGGCAAGGCATAAATGCGGACGAGGATGAAGAGTCAGATGAAGCCCAGGGGCACAATTCTGGGAGTGCATTGTAGAATATGCACGCCGCCCGAGATGGTGGCTCCCAGGTCCAGAATCAGAAACCGAATGGCTCTGAGGATAATCCAACGACAAGGTCGTTGCCACAATCTATGGGAGAGCTTCCCGATTCCTCACTGGGTTTAGATGCAAACCTCATTGCGGATGTTCACGGCAGCAAAGCAGCAAAATTTGACCAGCCAGCTGAACATATTGATTCTCTGCTCTCAGCCCCTCCGAAAACAGGCAGTGTCGATGCCAGCGATGACAATACTATAGTTACGATGAGAGGGGGTGGCGACTCCACTCCTCGCAGTCGCTATCGCCGCAGAGCAACGTCAGATCAAGTCAGGTCCTCTCCAGAGACGCCGGCGCCAGCGACCCCCCTAGTTGCAAGGCCACCAGCTTCAAGAGCGCATGGTTAGAGAGCATCGGTTGTGACGGCTGGTCCCTCAGCAGCGGCTGGTCCCTCGACGGCTGGGCCAATAAGGACTGGACCTTTGAGACCCGGATCTTCTCGAGCTGGATCTTCACGAGCTGGACCTTCATCTTTTGGGCCTATAATGTTCCAACCTCCAGTGGCTTTGCCATCACTGGCTGGGCCTTCCTCAGCTGGACCTTCCAGGGCCGGGTCTTCAAGGCTTAGTAGAGGTTCAATCGGCGAGTCTTCAACAGCTGGACCTTTGGGCACTAGCGCTTCGGGCGCTGGGGCCTCAGGAACTAGAGACTCGGTAGCTAGAGCTTCAATTGCCGGGCGTTCAGTGGCTTGGTCCTCAATGCCCGACCTCCCCTTGGCTGGTCCTTCGAGGGCTGGATCTTCAAGGGCTGGAACTTTGGGAGCTCGGCCCTCACCGTCCGGGTCATCGAGAACCGCGTCTTCATTAGCCCAACCTCGAACTCCGACTTTGCTGGAGCAAGCCGACACATTCAAGACTTCATCGGCTGCGTCCATCAGAGTGTATAATGAGTTGGCGGCACAGGCTTCAAGAGCGTCCGATGCCGCAAAAATAGGCTCATCCAAGTCTCGTGGTAAACAGAAGATGAGGGCAAACGATTATTCTGTCTCGACGCCACGACGACCCCTCTGGTTGGACCATCTGTCATTGGTTGACCAGATTGATAGACTGAAGGAGGAGATGAATCCGAAGCCAGAGCCAGTACGCGAGTCTCCTCCAATACAGCGTCCTTCTCCTGTACACCATTCAGCTGTTCCATCACAATACCCTTCTCATTCGGCATCCTTGACACAATTTCCTTCCCAGGGATGGGCACAGCAGCGGCCACAGCAACCATCTCAGCGTCAACCATCTCAGCGACCACCATCTCAGCGACCACCATCTCAGCGACAACCATCTCAGCGCCAGCCACCTCAGCGCCAGCCATCTCAGCAGCAGCAGCGGCAGCGGCAACGAGAGGTACAGAGGTGGCCAAGCGCTCTCGCCGAAGCGAATGTTGCTGCACAAAGTTTAGCATATGTGGCAGAGCATCCCCGACAACAAACACCTTCCCTTGGGCGTGGGGAGTCTGGTAATGTGATGGAACTAGAAGGCAATCAGGTAAAAGATGCTGCAGATGCATCTGCCGAACTTGAGCCTACAAATGAAAGGGGCTCATGGTTGAAATTCTAGTGGAATTGGTTTAGTTGTTCTAGTGGTCGTGAAAGTTGAAAGTAGGCGGATCAAATGTTGGAATGAATGGTTTTGGCAAATGAATAGGCAGTGGGGGTTTTCTTTTTTTCTTTTTTTTCTTTCTTTTTTTCTCTTTTTCTTTCTCTTTTTCCTTTTTTTTTTTCTTTCTTTTTTTCTTTTTTTCTTTCTCTTTTTCCTTTTTTTTTTTCCAAGGCTGCATAGCAGCAAATAAGCACAGCCCGACTTGAGCGATTGATTGATAGAGAAGTCAACTAATAGAGCGATGAATTATTCTATCATGCTAGTTATGCCAAGAGTGAATGTGACTAACCATAAGATGGAGTCGTCGTAAGATGGCAATCAGTTTTAGAGCCGAGCAGACTAAGCACGGCCGAATGAAGAAGTTGATTAATTAGGGCATATATAATATAGCATACCTCCCTCTCGTACAATACGAACTATGCCGTATATTCCGTTTGAGATGCCGATGAGTTGCCGATGGGCTTATAATCAGTCAGTCATTGGCAGACAGACAGACAGACAGTCAGTCAGTCAGTCAGTTCCCCTCCATTGAGATGGATTGATTGATGGCATCGATGATGCATGTCTACAGAGGGAGGCATTTACAAAGTACGAAGCACAGCCTAATCTCGTATTGCCAATAGGATGGGTTGGAGTGAGGTGATTTATGTGGCTCACGTAAGTAACGGCGTCTAATCATTATATTCCGACATTTTGTCTGTTGTTACGGAGTATGTAGTAGGAAGACGGGAAGCAAAGAAGCAAAGAGAGGAAGGGCTGAAAATAGAAACGATGTTGATATCAATACGGAGTCCTGGTAGGAAATAAGTGGAGGCCTTCTTTGTATGTATAAGTACATGCTGTAGCAGAGTTACGTATGTCGTCTCCGCACGGGAAAAGAATGGCCTGCTATTGGGTAGAATTCTGCTCTTATCCGCATATAGTAGCATTTGGGGTGGGGCCATTTGTTTTAGCGAATTTCAAGGGGGATGAAGATTTGTCGTCATTCTTTCATTCTTGGTTACATTGTTCAAAAGGTGTGAAGTATTGCTACTTTGGCAGGTATCTTTCCTAAGTATCATCTAGGTACCTGGTAGATACGGGGCACAGAACATTTACCTCTTCTTCGGCTGTTTCTCGCTGTTTTTCTGAAACGGACAGATTGAGATATTACTTTTGTACATCTCGAAATTGAATTACAGACTCTCTCTCTCTCTTTCTCTCTCCCTCCCTTCGCTCTATGCATGCATGTTGTGCGATGTGATGAAATGAATAATTCAATCTTTGCCTTTATTCCCACGAGTCAGAGATATCACTCGTTCTGGTACGGTATAGGTAGTAAGTAGGTGGCTTGAGACAAAGGCTGTCATTATTTGGTACTTAAGACCCTACCAAGGTAAGCTGCTGCTGCTAAAGTACCTGTACCTGCCTTGCTGCTGTTTACTTGCGGCTGACGTTTAGGGGGGGGGGGATTCATTTGGATCGACTCCATTAAACTTATTGCTGCTACTCTGTACTCCGTACGATAAATCGAAACTCAACGAAAGAGACGAGGTTTGAAGAATAAAGAGATCTAATTGAGCATCATCGACTTGAGACGATATAAGACGGAACGCTTTCTGATACGAATAGAGGGGGGGAAAGGTCCAAGGAGACAGACGGAGGAGAAAGA
This sequence comes from Trichoderma oligosporum, assembly GCA_015266385.1. Taxonomy (NCBI): domain Eukaryota; kingdom Fungi; phylum Ascomycota; class Sordariomycetes; order Hypocreales; family Hypocreaceae; genus Trichoderma; species Trichoderma oligosporum. Next base: position 1,833 of record JACBYL010000010.1, on the reverse strand, counting down.
AAAGTGAAGGGACAAAGGCAGAAGACCAAAACATCAATAAGAAACACAACCGGAACAATACTCAAAATCATCTCCCAGGACAGATCATGTGGCCATTCTCCGTCTTCTCTACTTGCGATCCAGATGGCTGCGCCCCTCGCAGTCCCAACTCCGTGACAACCACAGCTGCTCTCTCCGCGCTTCCCTTTGCAGTCATATTCGTCGCTGCTAGCACTGTCGCAGTACGGCACGTTTTCCCTCGATTAAGCCGCGCGGCGCAAGACGATGTTCGCGATGGCGAGGACCATGTTCTCCCGGCACATGCTCCTGCGGCACTACGACAGGTACATGCTGAACATGGGCAGAAGAACTGGAGGAGGCGTGGAGCGGCATGGGCATTCGGCACGACGGTTGGGTTGGCGGCTACACTCGGCACGTTGATCATGGCTGAGATTGTCGAAGCTGTAGATCCAGCGGCGAGGAATCTGGCGCTGAGGGTGACGGTGCCGGCGCTGCTGTTTATGCTTGTCGTGCTGATACCGTGGCTGGAGTGTCGGTCTCTGGTTTCGAGTGCGGGCTGGAGCTTTCAAAGGACGGCCAAGGGGAGGCTGCCGAGGGTGGCCATGGGCTTGCAGGCGATGTTGTTTGGGGGCTGGTTGTTTGTATTCTGGTCCATGGGGAGCGTGGTACCTAGAGCAGAGATTCTAATGCGATCGACACCACCGACCGGCTCTGGCTCTGGCTCTGGCACCGGCTCTGGCTCCGGCTCTAGCAACAAGATGATGGGCAACATGGGCGAGATTCTAACGAGGGCCTGTCTAGAGAGGATTGGTGTGGTGGGCATCTCCCTCATGGCGCTTTTGTCTGGGTTTGCATCTGTCTCAACACCATGGCATACATTTAGTAACGCCGAACTTCGGAGACGGAGGCCTTTAACAGAAGCAGATTTTAATAGGAAGCAGACGGGATTGGAAGCCACTAGTGAAATGCTTGCCACGAAGCGCCATCGCTTGCAGTATCTGGAGAGAAAAGTCGAGGCATCTAGTGGGAAAAAGTCTGGCGGTGGTGGGCTCGTGGGCATGGTCATGGGATCCCTCCGCTCACAATCGAATGAAGAGGCAGAGATTCGAACAATCAAAATGGAGATTACTGGTCTGGAGACAATGGAAGCCAATCTTTCCTCTAATCTCTTGCTGATGAAGAGCCAACGTGCAGCCACGGCTCGGGCGTCTACGACGATTGGCCGCCTTTTCCTGGTGCCGTCGTACATCTTTAGCGCCTACTGTGTATACCGCATTCTTGCGACGTCTCTTACAACGCTGCGCCGAGCATCCTCTCCAACGGCCAGCTTTGCTAATAGCGACCCCATCAACCGGTTCCTAGGTCTTCTGGCAAGACATTGGGATCCGAAGCTTGATCAGATGGCTTGGGCTCGCATCATTAGTTTTGCCCTGAGTGGAGTCATCCTCGCTGCGAGCGCAAACAGTGCTATCCAGACCTTTCACCTCTTTGCCAAGTGGACGCCTGGCTTACTTCGTCACGCACAAGCCAATCTCGCCCTGGCAGTTGGCCAAGTCGCCGCAACGTACGTCATCTCTGCAAGTCTACTACTACGGAGCCAGCTTCCCACTGAGGCAAGGTCGGCGGTAGGGGGCGTCTTGCGAGGGGCGTTGACTCCAGCCTTTGTAGATGGTTGGTTTGAAGGCTGGTTTCTTTTGGGGAGCTTGGTAACAGCGTTGGGGATTTGGGTAGGGAGGAAGCTTAGTGGGAGGGGGGAGGATGAGTGGGATGATTATGGGATGGAGGAGATGGGGGCGAAGAGATCTTGATGGGTTTTTTTGTTTTGTTTTTTTT
>JACBYL010001332.1:0-32410 GCA_015266385.1 Trichoderma oligosporum | reverse complement strand
TTTATAATTATATAATAAATTTAAATATAATGAGAAGAATATTAATATAATTATCTAACTTTATATATATATTAAATATATAGCTTTTAAAATACTATCTAGCTCTTTATTTATATAATAGGGTATATATAGTAATGAAAATATCTATGTACTAGGTTTTAAGGCAGAATCAGTTACAGTCAACCGTAATAACCATATCGATCCACGGCTTTAGCTTACCCTCTAGCAGAAATATGGCAATAAAATTGTCCCTCCATCTCCCCGATTCTAGAGCTGCATACCTTGATATTCTTCTCACTATCAATTGGATAAATGTCAAACCGCATCACGAGGGTAGTGATTGTTTTCAAGATGTTGGTCATAGCTAGGTTACGGCCAATACATGCTCGATGTCCTACACTGAAGGGGATCAAATAGCGTATATTGTTCGAGTCACCCAGCCTTCTTTGCGGACTGAAGATGTCACAGTCTTTCCCCCAGATATCTGAGTTGTGATGGAAAGCATAATTTAAAATACCAACATTAGTCTATAATGTAGCTTTAACATCTTGTTGCTTCTCTTTCAGAGTGGTATTGAACTCACTCCATATGGGATTTCGAAGCTCTCAATCCTTAACCCTGCTAGAGAAGTGACGCGGCGCCAAAGAGGCATCGTAAAAGCAGGGCTGAGGCGGAAATTCTCCTGGATACACGCCATTGAATAAGGCAATGATGATTCCAGTCCGTTAATCGAGAAGATACCACCTTGCTTGATCAAACCCTCAGTGGCAACTATTTCCTCTTCCACCCTAGACCACATATCTGGATTATGAACAAGATGCCAGAGAATAAGGATCAGCGTCCCAGAAGTCGAGTGGGCTCCTGCAACTCTATCTAGTGTCTCGGTTGGTATAATTTTGTTTTAAATAAAGGAACGGGTATACTCACAGCATGACATAAGCTTCTGAATTAATTTCCTGTTCGGTGAGTCTTCCTCCGGTTTTTGTGTCTCTAGCGTCGGATAAAGCTTGAAGGAGATCGTTCCGGCCGTCTGGTTTATTAATTCTCTTCCTTACACATTGAGCACAAATAGCCTTCAGATTGTTTCTACTATTGACAAGGCTTCGTATCCATGGAAGTGGAGCCCATTTGGCAAACAGTTTAGTGATAGACTGCAATGGAAGCTCTCCAATCACACAAGCCAGAAGCAAGTGATCTTTGATCGCTTGGATAATATAATCTCCTTGGGGCTGAGTATCATTGAATGGATGACTAAATGCGACTTGGCCGAGAATATCGAGAACATAGTGAAATATAATGTGCTTCAGATCAATCAGCTCCCCCGTCTTGGCAAAGCCATGAAGTTTCTCTAAGAGTATTTGCATTTGTTGGTAAATGAGAGGCTCGAAAGTACGAATAGAAGTTAAGAGAATCCGTATGAAAGTTATCTTCAGCGAAGAGAGTAAAGCTTCTCAATTAGTCGCGAATTCCACAAAGAGCCAAGGAGCTACTCACGTTTTCACTTCTATTGCCGAATAAGTTTGGATTGAATGCAGTAAACGCGTCATAGAACTTGTTTTCTCCATTTGCCTTCCACCTTTATAGATAGGCGCAATGGCTTCTCTGTGCCAAAAGTGAAGATGGTTTGGCTCAATCCGAACCACAAAGCCGTATCTTTGGTGCAGCTCTACCAATTTTCGTGAAGGATGTGTTTGTAAACATAGTAGGCTTTCCATGAATTTGTGAAAGAAGCGAGGATAGGGCCGGGAAAACGAGAGAGACGATGTAAGATTCTCATATACAAAACATATACTGCGAATAAAAAGAAAAAAGACTGAGAATCCCGAAATTTAAGAATATCATGACTCTTAGAGCTTTATAAGGAACTAAAACGATGGAGAAAGATTGGAATACCTCTGAATAGTATCAAATTTCAAGTTTGCAGACAAAAGACTATCCATGAATCGTTTCTGTATTAAATAGAAGCGACTGATTAATATAGAGATCAACAAATTCATAAGATATCAGTCGCTATATTTGAAGAATATTTATATAATTATAAGAACTTGATATTCTAAAGACTCTATCTATAATATAACCTGGGTTCTTAAATCTACTGGCCATCGTGCCTGATCTACTCCATTGCCCCTAGTCCCAATAATAAAACCTGGCTTCACAACTCCATCCACGAACTGCAAAATGGGCTTTACTGTTCGTATAGAGATGCCAAGGTTAGGACACGCACGCGTCTCAAAATATGATGGGTTGAACAAGTATGCAGATCGCTCTTTAAGCATCGGCATGACCTTAAAGAGAAGTACTAGCATATGGTCATAATGACGGAAGACTGGCGATCCATATCGTCCCCAAAGCGACCTCCAAACATCGTTAGGGTAAGTTCCAACACTTTTCACAAGCCAGTTGGAATAATAATCAAGTGCAAGCTAAGAAAAGTCAGTGTTTCGAATAATTGCAAATTGCGACAGCTCTAATAAGACAATGATAATTGGTCGGGCGAAACTTACATTGACTTTGTAGGAACCACCGGCTTCCCCTCTCCGGACTAGAGCGTCCAGAACACCGCAGATCCCTATGATACCAGCACTATACATTCGCATTAGCTGTTGACAGCTTCCCACCATGTAATTTACCAAGAAACCGCGTACCAAAAGTCTGTATTAGGGAATATAGGGGTGACAGGCTCATCATGGCCCATGGCACGGCCAAACTCGACTGAGACGCCGCAAAACTGGATTGTATATTAATAATGAAATCATTTTTTTAAAAAAGAGTCATATCACTTACAGCATCGGAGATTTGCTGCCATCCGCTCCTTTCCTTAAAAGGCCCGTTCCAACCGTACGAATTCATTCTAACGACAATGATACCTTTCTCGCGATCCTTACACATGTCTAGAACATCGTCTGCATCGAATCCCCATTTTGCCAATGCTCCAGGGCGATAACTTGATATAAAGACATCGCACTGCATTATTAATTGTTTCATCGTCTGTCGATCTTCGGCCTTTGTAAAGTCGAGCGATGCATTCCACTTACCCCAATTGAGCTCTGGATGATACAGTGTTGCATCTGGGACTGATGGCGATGTAATACGGAGCACACTTGCTCCAAGTTCAGCCAGGCCACGAGAAACGATGGGAGCAGCGATTATTCTAGTGGCATCAAGAACCTTTAAACCTGATAAGGGGCGAGATGGATCCCCTACATTCTTCCCATTGCTAAATTCGCCCCACCAGCATGGTGATTGCCTCTCATTTGCCTTGTGGGTTTCCCAGAGGCCAACGTGAGCATTGGCTTTGCCATGTTCGGTCGTTCTATATTCCTCAATTGAATGACAAATAGACCCTGCCTGCTTCCATACGTCGTTTGAGAGGTGGTCTAGCTTATCGCTTTCTAGTTGACTAACTGCCTCAGAAAAGTATGGCAGCACCTCTGCGAAATTATTTTCTGTCGGGGGTTCGCGAGGCAATTTTAGCATATCGAGAATTCTGTCTGGGTTCATCGATCCGTGAATGTGATAGAATTTCTCATCCTTGGTTCTATATATGTTCGATGTACAGCACCGATAGGGGCCGTCCAAGGATCCATGCACATCGTAATCTTTGAAAAGGCTTGTGTAAAATGATTTAGCAGCTGGATCATTGCGAGTATCTGCAAAGGTTACATTCTGACCCTCTGGATCAAGAGACCAGAGCATAAGAGACATGATAAATAGTAATGCATGATCACTGTTCCCGTCTTAGCCTTGTATATTAGCATTCAATATAGAGTAGGGAACAAACGTATTAATGACCACCTTTTGTGGTGCTATACCATAAACTTTGTCCAGAATCGCATTAACGTATATAGCCTCTAATCCTTTCAGTGCCGCTATGCTTTCAGCAAATCGCCAGTTCACGGGCAGCGCAGGATTATTGGAGCCTTCAAATGATATCGAGTCCATGTACTTTTCTAACCCCTTAATGAGATGGGATGCAGTAAGTGGATTGTTCAAAATCCCATTTTTTAATACGTCTGCAGCTTCATAAAGAACTGAGTATGGTTCGCTCATTCTTCGGCTTGCATGTTCTGAAGAGCTTGAAGTTTCCATTAGAATAGTCACACGGACGAATAATGTACCTTTCACGCAGTGACTACCTAACGAATATAAACGTAATGAAGATTAGCGGAACTGTAAGAAAATATCAGATTATTTATTAAAAAGACAGTGCGCATGCGAGGTTTTTAGAGGATATAGATACAACTATTTATTTATTTCAACTGTTACTAATTAACTATAGTTTGTATTTAGTAATATTAAGCTGCATTTATGAAAATGGAATAGTTATAAGATTAGAATTATTTTAGATCATTTTTGTATATCTCTTATTTTATATCTTAATTATAACTATATTTTGAAATGGTTTCCGTTTTTAGTTTTGAGTAATATAATGATTATTATTTTTATTTCAAAACTTTTTATAAAATCAAGAATATATAATAATATATAATATTATTACTTTATTATCTTACTTATTTACGAAATTAATTTAAAATGCTAATAGTGACTTTAATAAATTCTATTTCTATTATTTATCTTTATTAAAAAATACTTTAAAAGTTTACTATTTATATGTAATAATTTATCATGTGTTGAACTAGAAATTTCACAAATATTACCTTCCTTTATGAGGGTTATTAATCCGTAGACAAGGTTTATAAACCTTGCTTCCGAAATCCACCCCGAAAATAAAGTTAAATTATACTAGTAGATTCTTAAAGACACACCCTATTATGCCATGTTAATATGGTGACTAATGCAACCTGTACTCCTGGCCTCTAACAAAGGGTGCCATCTGCCTTGTAATATAATCTAAACATCAGCCAGGATATTGAATGCCCATCAACAAAAGTTCCGTAATAACAAGAACGTACTAACTCTACAAGTAAGTTGAGTCTTTTATAACAAGAAATTTTGTGTAACTCCTGCTTTTCTATGGAACCCTTGTCTCTTTACGTTCCATTACATTTTATACAAGTAGTAGTAGGTACTGGTTCAGGTTGACGGCATTTATACAGTGCGATGAAAATTTGCACTCCGTCCGGTCACTATACAATCAAATCAGGTAGGTTATTGAGCTGACCGGTGCAAATACTCTTTCTACCTTACTTCACCTTCTATAATCGATTAGATTGGTTGTCTAACCAAGCGCTACTTTGCTTCTCTATGGGATTCCCACAAGGTTCCTCTCGGTTGGTCGAATTTTTTCTCGTGGCCAAGGCAAATTCGCACTATCGTCCACCATTTTACCACGGCTGTCATACAAGCGTACCCAACTTTGATGTATCTTCAAATTGCATATCGTCTGTGACCACTAGGATTGCTTCTTTGCCGCCATTGTCCCCTTAGAAAACTCTGGTGCTTCGCTTCTTGGCCGGTTTGCAGCCGTTGAATAACACACATACACACTGTCTCTCTTTTTGCGACTATTGATTCAGTATTACCCCTTCTATCGAATATCGGGATTGATAAACATGACGAATGTTCATATACTCGCTTTTGGAGACCAGACTGAGGCCATAATTCCGATCGATGAGCTTTATCAGTACTCGAATAAATCGAAGTATATAGCCCAGTATCTTCAGAAGTCATTCGACTCAGTACAAAACGTCTTGGATAATTTAAGTGATACCGAAAAAGAACGTTTCAAGTTTGATTCATTTCAAAGTCTCGCAGAAAGAGTGAGGCAGGATAATTTTCCAGATGTAGTACTACGAACTCTTGTTCTATGTGTTGCTCAATTGGGATCCCTCATAGTGTACGGTGACTTGGATGTAATAACCTCTCTGGTTTATCTACTAACACTATAAATAGGACTCTAGAAAGTGACTCTTATCTACAAGACTTATGGGCTTCGCAAAACATAATGCTTGTTGGATCTTGCGCGGGCCAGCTCCCGGCCGCTGCTGCGGCCGCTACTCAGTCGATTGAAGACCTCGTTGCAGTGGCTCCTGAGATTGTAGCTGTCTCACTTCGAGTTGGACTTGACGTGAATTATCGCACTAATGCGATCGGTGATGACCGCACCGCGAGCTGGGCACGAGCTGTCATCGGCATTTCCGCAGCTGATGCTCAGAAATCTATCGATAATTTCAACAAAATTCAGGTAGAGTTTACCGAAGTTCTAATACCTTTTAAATGTCTGACCATACAAGGATAAATTCGATAATAAGATGCCTTATGTTGGCGCAACATCAGCTTGGGCAACTACCATCATGGGTCCACCTTCAATGCTTGATTCGTTCTTCTCTTCAAGCCCGTTTGGCACAGTAAGAAACATTCAGTTGCCCGTTACCGCTCTTTTCCATGCTTCGAGCTTAGATCGGCCTGACACCACAAAAATCACTGGGTCATCTATTGCACTTCATGAATTCGAGTTGAGGGAAACTTGTTTCCTTTCATGCGCCACTGGGCAAGCCTTTGAACCGCAAAGTCTCACTGGTCTTGTATCGGAGGCCGTGTTGAATATCTTACATAGACTCACGGACAACGAAAAGGTTTTTGATGAGGTAAGACGGAGAGTCAAAGATAACCAGGTAGTTATCACACCTGTAGTTGCGTCAAAGTTTTCTGAGCGTCTGAAAAAAGCACTAGGAGAAACCATTACTACTGTACAAGTAGAAAAATTGGTAGATGGATTGTAGCATTAAACTTTAAACTTGTATTGTAGCTTCTATCTTGTAATTTAAAGAATAGAGATGAACATTAATTAATATAAGCATCGATGAAACAGAGGTTGAAGCTATTGCGATCATTATTAAGTCGTTATAACTCTTAAAAGATAATAACACGTAGGTAGTGCTAATGGCAACCTCCCTCTAAATTATTGGCGTTTATTAAGTTTCTCCTTTTCTTGTAAAAATAATAATTACATCGGTAATGTTTTCGTTGTAGCCTGCCTTGCACTCTACACAAAGATTTTCCATATCATATCGACTTACAATCATTAGTATAATAGCAATAAATAAATAAGATGATTGAGCTTTATCTCCTATAGCAATGTAGAATTACGTCGAGACGGACTCAGAGGCAGTAAAACGGCTTACAACCGCATTGCTACTATACTATTCTATATCATATGCGTGTGGCTACAAGAGTTTCAGAATATGAGAGCTCATTTGTTGAATGCATACTAATATTTTTATCTCCATTTATACAAACAACTAGTACATGAAAGGCGACGAAATTGAACTATACTATGTGCGCCTGCAACTTGGCTAATCCTATTTACGTGGTATGCTCGTTTCTTTAGTTGACATGCCTTGAGAGTGCTAACTTGTGTGCCAAAAGAGAATCCTTATAAAGCTGTTTTTTATTGTTCCCAGTTTGTATTAACGAACCAACCGACAGCGCTTGCTACCCCCAGATTTATCCCCAGTCCGCCGATCTTTAGGTTAAATACTAGTAGATTAATGTCCTGATTCTTTGCTTGAAGATATCAGCGTAGTCCTTTAGTGCAGACTCGTATGTTGTCACATTTGGGGATGAGTATAAGTTCTAGGAACGAGAATCCGCATTCTGCTAAAATATCTGACGTGAGGCCTAGGATGTACCTTTTTAAAGCCTTATTAGCATAGAGGCATGCACTTTTATACAACCAATAACTAGACTATATTGAAAATATAGTATATATATATACTAAGTCCGGTATATATAATAGCTATACTCCGTATAAAGCCTCTATTTAATATAGAGCCAAATGAATAATATATTGTCTAGAACATTTAGTTATGGTATAATTATAAAATATTTCTTTTAATTTTATATTAATTTATATTGTAATAAACGCAGGAGCAACTATTAACTTGGCTATTTTTGGGGTTGATCAATTTAGTAATTGTCGAGGTCTCTTTTCTATTTCGTTTGAACAAGAATAACTAGAAGATTGCTATTATAATTTTTAGCCTACTTCAAAAAAATTTATCAAGTGACTAGGTTAATCTCGTGAATTACTGATGTAAGCGGATCCATGGGTCTGTTGACAACTAGGGCTTCAGTTCTAATTTTTAATGAATGTGGCGTCCTGTACCGAAGTATTTATGCCTTGCTTTTTCAGACCCTTTGCACTAAGCCAAGATGCTGATAATAATATGCAGAGATTGCTAGAAAATTTCCTACAACAGAGAGTAAATCACAATCCTTACAGCTAGGGTCCGCCGATACCTTAATGCCAGGAGCCAGCAGGTTTTGGGTGGGCATCTTGGACGAACTTTTGTCCCAAGGGCTAAAATGTAACAGTATGTCTACGATGCACCACTTTTACTCGTATATGCTTACAATTAACCGCTTCCAAAGTAAGATCCATTTTGCCAATGGAGTATTTGCTACTCGCCGCAGCCATTGGTGGGAGAAATTGCAAAATGCCCACCATATGAACTTGGTTTGCTATCGGATAGCCCATTGTGGAGAAGCTACTAGCTGCCGCGCTTGGCGAACCCGTACTCGAATCTGTGCGTGAGACTTTGACAACCGGCCCGCATCGTACATACTTGTAAGCACCTACTATGTGTCACTGCAGATGGCGCTCGATCAATGGTCCGTCATCTCTCGGCATTGCCTTTGTAGATACTACAAGTAGGCCTGAGGTGACATGGGCTGTCTTTGAACGTTTCATCGACAGTGGCTTTCCGCGCGTTCCAGAGATCATTACTTTCGAGTAACTGCGCGTGTCTTAGAGTCTGAGGGGACCTAGTTCATGCCAATTCTACATCTTATTAGATGAAGAAATGGCCAAGCAAAAGTCCATGCAGTAGACAGAAGCACTTAGTTCCTTACAAGGGTATAAGTTCACTAACCCTAAGCTCAGAACTTTCGTAGGGGAATTTCCGTCCTTAGCCCCCACCCACGCCCCATACCCCACAACCTACTCGTTCTTTTTTAAAACACACCACAGTGTCTCTCTAGTCAGGAATTGTCCTCCATGAGCAATAGAAGAGATGACTACAAGTATGTAAGGGTACTTGTACATAAATCTGGAGGTAAGGGTATGCCTTGGGTCATGGTGACAAGCTGCAGCAAGGAGCCTTCAACAAAAAACATCACAACTGTGGTTTGACACTGAGCATCGCAAGGATTGCAGTGGATTTTTCTGCTGCTGCGTACCCCATGCGTAATACTAAAGAGCAATACATTAGCAATGTGGAGAAACATGCAGTGTACATCACTGGCATTAGAATTAAATATGGCGATTGCGGGTCAGCAAAAATCTAGTATTGACATACTGCTCCAGGAGAGACTAAAACTCTAAGCTTCTACAGTCAAACAGGGGCTTTCAATTCCTAATTCCTGGTATCAGTAACCACTTTGGTAAATCTGACCTACTTGTCACAGATCTCTAACTGTTTCCCAAGCACACCATTAGTGACAATGTCAGCGAAGGCCGACCCCTGGCCTATGCCACCGATTTTGTGTCCGATGAGGATCCCTTGGCCGTAGCGGTCCGACCAGACACATACTTGTACATCAGATACGAAGGCACAGCGGACAGAGCGGTGAAAAACTTGAAGCAAATATTCAGTACTGCGAGTTCTTTTTTAATATTAATATACAAAATTGATATCTCATCCATTGTACTTTCGCCGTTTCCCACCATTAGCAACAGAGGTTAAGGCAATAGCGACAGATTTATCATAAACATAGTTCATTGGACTGAGCTTTCTAACACTTTGATGAAAGATTGGCTCAGGCCGCTGAAGCAATAGAAAAGGAAATGGCACCTAGCGAAACAACGTCCCTGGAGGCCAAAAATCTCTTTGATCTTTCCGGTCTCGTCGTCGTAGTTACCGGTGGTGGTTCTGGTGAGCAGGTTTTTCTCTGTTAACAATACCCATGCCTCAAGATATTTTCATTTCAACATCTCCTTTGGCATAACCTTCTTCTTCGACTATAGAGTTGTCAATTAATGAACACGCTTACGACTATCATGCAGGAATTGGTCGTATGATCACCCGTGCTCTGGCTATAAATGGAGCACATAAGATCTACATCGTTGGTCGTCGCATTAGTGTATTGGAGGAGACAGCTGCGCCATTCCCTGAGATTGTCAAAGGTGTAGAGTGCGATGTGACATCGAAGGAATCTCTTCAAGCAGCTGCCGACCGTATCCGTAGTGAGGTCGGATATATAAACCTCCTATGGTGTAATTCAGGAACATCTGGACCCGAGTCCCAGACTTTGAACAATAACTCTTCACTAGACGAGTTTATCCAGGAAAATTGGAAGCATTCAGTGGACGAATATGCAAACACGTTCAAAATTAACACTGCTGGATTCTGGTACACTTCGCTTGCCTTCTTGAAGCTTCTTGATGCTGGGAATAAGCAGAAGAACGTAAAGTTCAGTAGTCAGATCGTTGGTACCTGCAGCACGCTTGGCTTCGGAAGATTTGCTCCAACAGGCCGCTTCGCGTACGGTCAGAGCAAAGCATCGCAGCAGCATATGATGAAACAGCTATCTACACACATGGTGCCATACGGCATCAGAGTGAACGCTATCGCTCCTGGACGTAAGTGTTTGGCCCTGATCAAGCAGGGTAGGCGTGCGCAATACATGTGCTAATTTTTAACTAGTATTTCCTACTGATATGACTTCAGCCATGACTACGAGTGGCTACGACCCTGCCAAGTTAATCCCGGAGAAGCGCGCTGGCGAAGAAACCGATATTGCTGGCGTTGCTTTGTTCATAGCAAGCCACGCGGGTTCATATCTTAATGGAAACGTGGTGGTATGCGATGGGGGACGACTGTCAATTGTTCCGTCAACCTATTAAGCAATTGCAGGTTGTGGCTTAGCCGAAGACAAACAATATCAAATCTGTTTTTCATTGAATCCTGCACTGCATCCATAGCATGATAATAGTCAAATCCTATATCTGACTTGAATTGCTCCTCAGGGTCAGTGTCAGACTAACACAGCACTCCGCACAGTCAACACTATCTGCCTAGGTTTTTGTTTTAGACACTAGCATCTACTATCTGTAAATTATAACAGTCTTGCTATTTGCACAAAGAAATACTCAGGGATTTGGAAATTGACTACATAAAAAGTGTTACGTTCAAGTCATTAAGGAAACTCCGATATCATGAATCGGCGTGAATTGTCCTTGAATCAAGTGGACCACCTGTTTAAAGAAACATGTGCATAGGAATGTTTTTGTGAGTGAAGCATGGCAGAACGCCAGGACACATTGCTCAACAACGATATTTAGTGCCATAGTTCATTTCTGAGATAATGTTTGAATAATATGAACAATACTCATTACTTATTAAGAACATTATACACTAGAAACCTGGCCTTAATTCAGCTTGGCTGCTTGTTAACGTTGTAAAATTAATATTTAGAATTTTTTACTTTACTATTAGTACTAGTAATAGTTGCTACCAACCCTACCTATACAACCATTGACGTAATAGGATAGGGGCAAAGCAGTTGCATTTTTTTGTACCGACTAATAACTTTCTAGAAATCTGTCAACGTCACAGTTTCTCCGTGGTCGCAATATTAATGATACTCCTCTTCCCTATTGATTCCTTCATCCTAGTATACCCACGGCATCTCACCAGCGTTCTGGTTCCCAAAAGGGACTTTTTCGAATTTGAATGACCTAGAAATCATACCAGGTACACGAACAGCCACAGCACTATTGGCTTCGAGTTGAGGCCCATTCTTATACACGCCTGAGTCGAGGTTGAAGCGAGACAGCCGCTGCCAGGTGCTCACTTTGCCTTCCAGCTCGCTTTGATACACAACGAACGCTTTGTAAACCTCTTCTGTGGTGGGATTAGGACTATTCTGTAATAGAGATGCCAGCTTGTTGGTGAGACAAGCGGCAGACTCCATGCCAACATTAGCAGCAACACCCTGCTTTGGTGAGATCTATATGTGGTCAGTTTTTTCACTTGATGATCTGAAAGACGACCAGGGTTTTTGTGGTGAAAGAGAAAAGGGGGAGGTTTTTGATTTTACCTTGTGCGCAGCGTCACCCACAAGAGCGATGCGATCCCAATGCCACATTTCCACTACGCCCTCCTCGTAATTTGCGGTACCTTGAGCGAAACGCTGGTCCCACAAATCTCTGAAAGAGATCTTCTCAGTCAATCGAACATCGGCAAACTCTGCAATTAGGTCCTCCGATACATTTGACGAGAAGGGGACCTTTACTGTGGTCGGCGGAATTCTCTTGTAAATAAATAAATGTGTCTCTTTCTGAGAAGGAAATACCTGTATCAGCCACCCGTCACCATGCACTTCGATACCTTGCCCCGAATTGATGCCATCAAGCAGTGGTCCCCTACCAAAAACTCCCCGGTACGAAGCTTGATACGGATTGTCGAGAAACAAACCATCTGGTGCCCTTTGACGGATCTGGTCACGAACTGTACTCCAAATTCCATCAGCGCCGATGACAATAGATCCATCACACTTCGTGCCGTCAGCGAACTCCACGGTCACTCCGTCTGTGCGAGTAATAATGTTGGTAAGCTGCTTCCCGGTGTGGATGCGCTCGTCAGGTTTGTCAATCCCACCAAGAAGCACCTGCGCAAGGCTAGCACGATCTGTGACAACTAAAGGATAGCCATGACTATGACAAAATTTACTTTAGCGGAGAAGAAAGCTATCACTGAAAAATGGGATAAGAGAGAAGGTGATATGTTATTAGTCCTAACTTACGTCGTGTGGCTGCGGCTAAAGTTTGTGTCCTTGCTGAGTGCCTCTCCTGTGGAAATAACATGGGTCATGCCAGTCATTGGGTGAGAGACTTTTCTCAGATGATCGAGGAGGCCTAACTGATGCAACATCCTGGTAATTTGAGGATAAATAAAAATGCCAAACGCAGTAGTTGGAGGTACTGCACTTCGTTTCTCGAAAAGCACATAATCTATACCGGAGGCTTGCAAGCCATTTGCAAGGAAAAGCCCAATCGGGCCGCCTCCAATTATGATAACTTTGAAAGCCATTATTTTATAGATATCAAGCAGGAGTCAAAATGGTAACTTATGTAAGGGTTTTAAAACGGGTGAAAACTATGTTGTGAATTCAACAAGCAGATAGGCGCTCTATTGTAGATAAATAATGAAATAAAGATTTTGTTACAGCCTCTATACCACAGAAACTAGTAGCTAAAGGCTATATAACCTACACCTGGACCTAAAGCAGCGGCTTTTATGTTTACTTTTCTAAGGATACTACTACCAAGAGCCCTTGATATTATTTTGTATACATAATGTATTTAACCACTAAAAATAAGCTTTTATTATATACTAATTTATTTAAAGCTTTTCTCTAAATATTTTTCATTCATTACTTAAAAAAAGAGTTTTTAATATAGATATTAAACTTTTAACCATAATATTAATAAATAAATATTTAATAATAATCAAAAATAATCGAAATCAATACTTTTTAAAGCTTTCAGTATAATCTATATACTATATTTACTTGTTATTTTATAGTAATATATTATATAGAAATTTAATAAATTAAAAATGTTAAGGCTTTTTTATTAACTTTTAGTAAAAAGATATATTAGAATCTTTATAAGGGATTGCTTTTAGTGAATTATTATTGATTGTAAATATAAACTGGAATAAGGTATTTAAAAAGTTTTATTATATATCTAATAGATAGCAATCAATCTAAATATATATAGGTTTAAATATAAAATATATATTATATATTGAGAATTTAAACAATCTATTACTTTATACAAAATATAAAGTTTAGTGTAAGTGTAAATCTAATTAATATTTATATTACTATATTCAAATTAGATTACTAATATCTGTAAATATGTATACGACAAGCACAAAAAATTTTATCCAGAAGAATAGTTTTTGATACCTAATGCCTGTTTCTACTATATAGTAGCGCCGGTGGTGCAGCTCCCTTCAAATCGCGCATATAGTTTGTACAAGTATACTGTACTTTGTAGTCATAAATCAAATGCAGCTGCTGAATCGGTTCCGAGTGTGGATCATGTCGACTTGATACGCTCACCCCAGCTTATAAGTCTATTCAAGGCTAGGTTTTCAGTAAGCACTAACAAAAAGTTTTTTTATGAAATACCGAGCTTAACGGGCCGTACCGTACAGGGATTAAACACATATCTGCAGCTAAATCAAAACACCGGCCGACGCTCAGCATTTTGTCTTCTCTGGGTTTCACTGTGGTCGACCTGGAAATCGACGTATCGTTTCCTCAATTTTCTCTATCCATTGCCACGATCCTCTCGATGTTTTCGTACTTGTCAACTACGCTCTAGACTGATTGTTTGTACGTGTCGTTTGCTCGCCATTGCTGATAAAAGAAATCTGATGTGTTTTTGGATGCGAGCAATTTGCATTGGACGGAACGGAAGGATTAGCTCCAGATATCTTACTTGATCCGCTACCCTTATTCTGTTTGGAATATCATGGCGGACATCAAAAAATCTCGTCCGGAAAGAGTCGGCACCAGCAACGACAACATCGCAGACAAGAGTTCAACGCCGTCGTGTAGCAGCACTATGCCTAGGGAGAAAGAACCATCCTCCGGCGTACTAGAGAATGGTGGCACAAATGCAGAAGTGGAATGGGCTACCCAGTCAGACCAGGCTAATTTGATGGCAACGCGCCCAAATGGTGGATGGAAAGCCTGGTTGCAGGTTGCTTGTGGCTTTGTCTTGTTTTTCAATACTTATGGTGCGTGCGACAACCATGGAATCCAAAATCATTCGTCTCCTTGCTACTGTAATAGTGCTGACTAGCAATCAATCGATAGGTCTTATTAACACTTTTGGAATATACCAAAACTACTATACAGATACTCTTGACTTCGATCCTTCCCGCGCCTCTCTCATTGGCGGCATACAGACGTTTCTTCTTTTCTTTGCCAGCGGCGCTGCAGGACCTTTGTATGATGCAGGCTATACGCGCTTCCTTATCACCACAGGGGCAATTTTTATTGTCTTTGGGACTATGATGCAAAGCCTTTGCACACATTATTGGCAGTTCATTCTCGCCCAGTCATTGTGCATTGGCCTTGGAGGTGGCCTAGTGTCGTTTCTGTCTCCTGCGGTTCTATCGACGTACTTCACATCTCTATATCCGTTGACTGTGGGGATTGCAGCTTCGGGGACTGGAGTTGGAGGGTGAGTCAAAATCCGGCTCTTGGATTCTATAATCAACAGAGCTGACAAGATTTACTCTCAAGCATTATTCTATCTATTGCATTTCGTGAACTTGAACCAAAGATCGGGTTTCCATGGACCGTTCGTGTTATTGGCTTCATCCTCCTTGCTACACTTCTTCTTCCAGTAATTTTCCTCCAACCACGCATGATCCCTGGTGCTAGCCGCAAAGTAATCGATGTGAAGGCATTCACCGACTGGCCACTCGTCGTCTTTTTGGTTGGCAATTTCATCTATTTGTTAGGAGCTTTCACGCCCTTCTTCTATGTTCAAGTATACGCAGTTCAAGAACATATTGCGGATGAAAATCTCAGCTTCTATATCATTGCAATCATGAATGCGGCATCAGCTGTGGGACGTATTCTGCCTAACTTCCTCAGCCCACATGTCGGTCCCTTCAACATGCTTATAAGCACAAGTATCTTAACCTTTGTCTTCGCATTTGCTTTTAAGGGCGCCCAAAATATCGCATCGCTAATTGTAATATGCGCCTTCTACGGCGGTGCTACCGGTTTATTCTTTGCGCTACAGCTGGTTGTGGTAATTGGACTATGTCCGAACCCGAAGCTTATCGGAACGCGAGTGGGAATGGCCTTTTGCTTCTTGTCGTTTGCAGTGCTCGTAAGTAACCCCATCGCAGGTGCCATTCAGCCTATGGGAGGCTTTTCAGGGGTGTGGATTTGGACCGGTGTCACTACCGCTGTTGGCACTACTATTATGTTTGGAGCTCGATTAATGAAGACCGGAGGTTCTCTCCTGATAAAAGCATGATAATTCCAAGGAGTATACGGAGTAAAGCAAAGAATTTCTAAAAGCAAAAAATGGGAACATAGCCAAGCAATAAAAAGTGATATATTATTATTTAAATTATTAAGCTATATTATTTATTAAAATATTTTTACTTTATATTGAAGTTATTATTTAATATATTATTTTATATGGAATTTTCCATAAAAGAATATTGTAGTTTTAAACTAGTTTAATAAAAGGCTATATTTAGACTTAATATAGTAATTAAAGAAAAAAAAGGATCTAAAGATAGAGATTTTTTTTTTAATTTTATATTAGAATATTGCAATTATAAAGAATCTAAATATTAATTAAAATATATAGTATTATTAGAGGAATTTAACCTATTAGAATCCTTTGACTTCGCTTATATAAGCCATTTAAACCAATCGGATCCCTAAAAGAAGTGGGGTATGGAAGATATAAAGAGGTAGAGTAGGAAAAGAAAAGTTATTTAAGCAAAAAAAGAAAGAAGTTTAATTAGGAAAAATAAGTTAAATGTATTGATAAATAATCTAGAAAAAGTTATAGTATTAGTGTTATTTGTTATAATTGTGATATTGTATACCAAAACTCCACCAAGTATCGGTTTTTTGGTAGACTCGCTTGCGAAGGCGACATGCTCCGCACTTACAAATGAGCGTAATGAAAAACTCAGCAGTTTCTGGTGCGATCATGCCGACCTTTCTCATGATCAATGCAAGCATCTTATGGATAGAACATGGAAATAGCATAAGCGTCGGCGCTTGCATACCCTGAAGGCCGCCTGTAATTTAAACATTTAAATTTAATATACTCCGTAGCCAGCTTAATTTAGGGCACACCAAGTTTCAAGATGAAACTATAACTACTGCCTGCTGAATATTAACAGTGGGCTCCCCCTTAAAAAATTACCTTAGAAAAGACTCCTTTACTTAAGCTTTAATATATAAGCATTAATAAGGAGGGTTTCTATAAAGACTTCCTAGAGAAATCTAGAGGTTAGACTAACTGCTCACTAATAAGGCTATGTTAAGTTATAGTATAAAAGATTTTAAGAGAATACTTTCTTTTCCTTTATAACTTTAAATACTTATATAGTTTTATCTATAGAGTATCTTAGTGAAATGATTCAGATATCTTAAGGGTAGTATTGAGAAAACTTATGGGGATTTCTCTCAATTATAGAGAAAAACCCTACGCTCTTTCCCCTGCCTACCCAATTGCATATCAAGCTTTTACTAAGATCATCCTAGTCAATACATATAAAACTGTTAGCTATTTACAGAATAGTACCACTACTTATATAATGATCAACCTATATTTTTAAAATAATCAGTATAGAGTAAACCCAAGATATTCGCTCTTTAGTCAATATAACTATACCTCCTACTCATTATGCAACCCTGAATGAAAAAAAATCTCCTTATTTGCCTGCTGTTTTTACATAAGAATATTTGTAATCACTATTTTATCCTTCCTTTGTAGGAAAGCGGTCAATGTCTTAAAGCGGACAACAAATAGAGAGTGCATTTTGCATCTTAGACGACGTGACCCTAGACCTCATGACAGATCTATTAGTAACGATTCCTAATAGCAGGAGTGTGCAGTTTCCGAAGCCTTTGTTTCGAAGCCGTCACACCGCTTGTTAAGTGTGCCGATCTTTTACGAGTAAGCGAATTCCGTATTCCCAACAGACGATAATTTCCCCTTTCAGTACACACGGCCGGCAATATATGGAATTAGTGCGGTCTTAATATCCTGCTGGTTGCTTGTTGGATTCATATATTTCCGATTATTTAAGCTTCTGACCTGCAATCTCTACTTTTCGGCAAAATATGTGAGAAACTTAAACCAATACCTTTACTTCATTGTCCTCTATCTTCTCACTTGAACAGTAATTCATTTCAATATGCAATCTAGAATCCAAAACAAGCTATTATCCCATCTTTCTGTCTTGTACGAGAGCGCTACTCGCTTCTCCTCCGACACTGCCTTCTTCATTCCTAACGTAGATCATAAAGGTGAAGACGACGTCTCCCCATGGAACAAAATTACATATGAGCGGCTTTTGAGCGACGTCGAGCACTATGCTCTACTCTGGAGGCGTGTTCTCACGCGTGGCGGGGTTCCGGCAGGATCTGTTGTTGGCTTATGGAACGACTTCACTTGTCCTTTCCTTTCAGAGAATCATTTTGCTAACCTATTCATATAGGATTCCTGGTTCAACCTATCGGGATCTTCTTCACATTTATGGCGTCTCAAGGGCTGGGTACATCCCACAGCTTTTCAGTATTAGACTTCCCAACCCGGAGGTGGTCTTTGAGCTTCTTTCCAAGACAAATGCTGGCGCACTGATTTATCATGAGCCATTTGCCTCAAACATCGCCGCATGTCAGGTCCCTCACTTCTCAGCTGAGGCCCTGTCTCAAGAGCTCCCCGATGCAGAGCTAGGATTCCTCCCTCCCCTACAAGCTCATGACGCCAACGACATCATGTTCATTTTTCATACAAGCGGGTCAACCTCCGGAAGCCCTAAGGTCATCTCGTGCACTGCCACCTGGCTTGATTCCATAGTGAAGAAAGGTTCGGCAATTGTGGCACCACGTTCAGCGTCCGGCCGGGATGTGACTGTCTGGATGTAACAAATCCCAGACTCTGAAGATTGTTTTATTAGTACTGACGAAGAAACAGGGGGAGTATGTGTCATGCTGCCCAATCGACCATATTGATTGGGTATCTTAAACACGGAAGCTGCACAATCCAGCCTTCTCAACTTGCCTTCTCGTCAGATGAGCTGCACAGTATGGTTCATTACTGCAGACTTAATTGTCTCAACCAGTTTCCCCCATTTCTCTTAGTTCACTTTCGCAAGGCGCGGGAAAACCCACAGTTGCTAGCGGATTTACAGTCACTCGACTCGATTATGTTTGGTGGACTGCCCATGCCTCGCGAAGAGGAGGAATGGGCGAAAAAAACTGGATTGAAGTTATTTGTAGGTGTGATGGAACATGGACAATGAGATCACTGTTAATGAATCTTCAGAACGCATTTGCAAGCACAGAGGTAGGGGTCACGATGCTGTCTATTGGTGGTTCAGGTCCTGATGCAGCCCTACTACGACCCCTACCTGGCACTAAATACGCATTCGAACTCATCGCGTCTGAAGACAAGGGCAGACAGTTTCTTGAGCTGGTCATACCGCCAGAATCTCCGGATTGTCCTCCTGAATCGTTCAGGCAGAGCGACGGCAAGTATCACACTGGAGATCTCTTCACCGAAGAAAAACCGGGATGCTACACATTTTGTGGGCGCAATGATGACTGGATCAAGAGCGAGAATAGTCTCCGTTGCGATACTCGGTACGCTGATTCAATTGTCTGGATGTTGTACGTCTACTAATGAGACCAGGGCTATTGAAGAAAACGTTATGAGTGTCTGTGGGGATTTAGTGGACAGTTGCATAGTTGTAGGAACTGGGCGGCCCAGTCCGGCCTTGTTTGTGGAACTTGTCTCGGGGGTGGACCCAGAGCATGTGGAGCAGACGATATTGGACAGGATTCAGCCATTTCATTCCCGACTCTATCTTCACGAGCGTATTACTTCTCCCGGTCTTGTTGTCGTGGTTCCTTCAATGTCGCTTCCTCGAACAATGTCGAAAGGTAATATTCGACGTCAAAATGTTGAGACAGTGTTCAAGTCTCAACTCGATGCTATTTACGCAAATTTGAAAGTCACGCCTTATTAGAATTTTCTTGGCTGATCCAGATATGCGCCACTGGTGACTCAAATGTAGAGTGCCTGTAGATCTCACAATTTCATTCATGCCAGTGGTCGGTTGGAATTGGTGAAAAAGGATTAGCAATTATTGTCTCGTTTTCAATATAATACAAGAACTTTACTCTCACGGTTTAGGCGATGTTGAGTACATTAAGGTTCTGCAATCTATCAATACCAGAGGTATCTCACATATTTAGACATGTAACTTAAAGTGAAGCACAAGAATCTATATTTTAGTTAGCCTTTTAATAAAAGCTTTTAATTCTAAGTCAAAGATAAGGTATAGAATAAAATGAATGTTCTATACTTTCTAACTTACTTTGATAGAGATTTCCTAGGTTTCAGAGATTAATCTACATATACCGCCACTAGGTATATACATATGTAATTGTACTTTCTTTCAAGTCCAGGTCAAGCACATGACGGGTTCCAATAATCTTCTGAAGCTGGATATTTGGCCTAATTTTCAACACCTCCACGACTTTTGCACACCCACCAGGGCAGACTATCGTATCCGCAAATAGATATGAAATATACGTTAGTGTAAGGGCCACCTTTGTTTCCTAAGCTTAGTCGAACGACCATATATCTTAATTTCTAGAACAAGATCTCACCGTGCATATAGATAGAACATAAACTGACTAATTAGATCACACATTGATAATAGTGTTGCGATTTTACCTAGGAATATCGAGACTATTACCGCACTCAGTTAATAATGGTTTGATCCGCAGACTCACCAAATGGGTTGGTTATATAGTAGATAGGTAACAGATATCTCGGGACAACAAATCTCAAACCGGGTATGAACGCAATATAACCAACCCTAATTGCCAGGTAAGGAAGGAATGGCAATACGAGCCCGGTTAAGAATGATGTTAGATAAAGATATACTACCTTCAGCATAAGTGAATTGAAATAATAACTAAGGTAGACACAATATCAAATCTAAGAAAACAATAAGACGTTACATTGAAAAGCCATATTACTCCGGCGCTGTATGACCAATTTTGCTAACGTTTAAGGCAAGCGCTTGCCAATGATGTATCAGTCCAAGAGGTTCCACTCCCAGTTGGAGTTTCTGTCAATATATAAGTGCTGTCAAATGAGCCTGCAGACCAAGTCAAGTAACCAAGATAGACGTCGGAATTCTGGTTGATGAATTGGAACTGCTGGCATAAATCAGTTATGCAGGACTGCGTATTGCCACCTCCAGTCTCAGTGAGGATCGCCTGGCGGTTGTTCTGACGGAGCCAAGTAGCGACCGGCGAGAATGCGCTGTCAATATTGTTGGTGACGCATTCAGCATGAGTACCGGAGTTATCTGAATCCAAGTATTTGTGTAGATCGAAGATCAGATTAGTAGTTGAACCGTCTGGGTTTTTAACCTGAGATAAAGCGGCTGCGCTGCCATCCGAGATAAAATTTGCAGCAGATTGATAATCATTGCCTGGCAATGAGATAAACTGAGAAGTAGCACCTGCATTGCGAATTGCAGTAACAACGGCTTGAACAGTAGTGCCCCAAGTATTAATATTGATATCGTGCGGCTCATTCATGATACCAAACCATACCCTCGACTGGGACGCGTATTTAGTGGCTAGCTGTTGCCAGAGACTAACAAACTGAGCGTTTGTAGGACCGCCTTGGCCAATAATTCCACCGTTCCATCGAGCGTAATTATGGACATCAACGATACAGTATGCGTCTAAAGATAGACATGCCTGAACGAGCTGGTCATACTTAGGAAAGTTGGTCGCGTCAAGGTTTCCACCCAAGTTATTATTAACCAGGAACTGCCAACCGACTGGTAGGCGGAAGATATTGAGGTTGTCATCGCGGGTGAAATGCTGCATCTGCCCAACACCATCCGGATTGTTGTTAAAGGAGGTATAATTCTTCAGTGGCGGATATACTTGAGTTGTGTTGCAGGTTCCATCAGTCACACAGCCGAAGTCGAACCCAGCAATATTTATACCAGCAAATCGGGTCACGCCTGAACCCGTCGGTGTGGCAGCCGACGTCGTCTTTGACGAAGTTGTTGTTGCTGACACACTTGTTGGAGTAGAGCTTGGAGGCTTGGTGGTAGTGATCAAGCTTGTAGTGCCAGGGATACACTGGGCATAATAAGGGTTCAGTGTTGAGCAAGCAGTTCCGCCAACACAATTCGTCGGGCCACTATAGCCTATGCCTCCGCATTGGCCCCAAGTGGTCTGTTGTTGTGCCATAACACCACTCACGAGAGTAACTGCAAGCAGCAGTGAACCCACATAGTTGGCCATAGCTAACCCAGGTTATAGAGTCTAATGAATGGAAAGGATGAGATATGCGTCTAATCGAAGTCAGTAAGTGAACTTCTTATAGATTAATGTTCCTGTTGATTTAGTCTAGGGCTCATTAATAAGAAATGCATCAATATTGTCTTATCGCATGAAATATAAAAGTTCTATCAATGGAAATCAAGACAGGGGCGATGTAAAGGAGTTCAGACCTTCTCCTGCCACAGCAGTGTTCGATAAGACAGGGGGGTGAACTTAATGGATCAGCTCGTGTAAGATGAAAGAAGTAGGAGTGTTTTTGACTCTATGATATTCTTATGATGCTGAAATTCTAGAATGCAAGGGGATGCTCTATCCTTTAAGTATATGATATCCATCTTTGTTTAACTAATTAATACCCTAAAGCAAATTTGATAGCTTGATAGAATCCTGAGAATTACCAGCACTGCAGTACAGGTAAGGTGAATCATTTTGCTATATTAAGGGGATGAATCTTGATTGTCTAAATTGATGTATTCTAGAGACGCGCCACGGGTATTTGGTCCCAGGCAGTATGATTGAGCCTGAATCAGACCTATTGGCCTTTTGAAGATCTAGCATGCTGCATACTATTGCGTTATCCCTAAATGCAGGGGCACCACACTACAAAGATTTATCTCTTTATTAGAGAAAAAGTAGACTATGAGGTTGCAATACTTCGGAGTAGTGAAGTGAAGTGCCTATTATTAATTCGGCCCTTGAGCTATAGCCGGTCGGCAAAAATCTCGATGTAGCTAACCCCACTAAGTAGAGTACTATTACAATCTGTATTTCAGCCAAATTGGAATCTCAACTTTACAAGTCTATTACTTCTTGAAAGTATAGCCTATCGGTTATTTACATTAATAGACTCAATCAATTACTTGATAATATAAGATTGTTATCGTAAAATAACAAAGCTGTAATTTATATTAATTTACTACAAGTTTAATATTTAAATATAAATAATATAAAATAATTTTACCAATTGTGGTACTTTTTTACTCAGTTAAATAATAAAGAAAATGTTACTATACTATCAATAAAAAGCGGTTATTTTAACCTTTAATCACATAGTCTCTCTTACTCTTGATTGTAAGCTAAGCCTTTGTAATAAATAACTTTACTTTATGGAGTAAAACGATAATTTTACTCTATATATCTAGTGTAAAATAACGAAAGTAACTCAAATACTTTCAGCTCTTTAATTTTAATACTATTTATATTGTATATTACAAAGAATTTTCGTTTAAGACACTGTTATTCATTTTGTCATGTGCTACCTCGATAAAGTATTTGTTTTACTTCATATCTCTATACCAGACTCTTTATCCTAGATGCCAGGTTATAAAACTACCCTTGAGTGCCAATTTCTTGCGTATCTAACAATCGACCGCCTCGATAACACACTGGTCACCATAGTTTTTCCTAATTAACTCGACATTCTCCGCAGTAGTTCTATTGCATTAAAGTTAACTATTAGATGAATCACAATCAATCTAAGGCACTTTTACTCACTTGAAAGTAAAGACAGGCACTTTAGAGACAGTGGATTGGACGGTGCAGTTCAGGAGAGATTCGATATAACTATAGAAGAAATGAGCGTTGACTTCATATTTTCAGGAGACAATTTATACATACGTCTCAAGCGCATCGCAATCTGTACTCTCGTGAGGACGTACTTGGACAGATTTCTATGGATATTCTATTAGCCATGTCGAGAGTCATTCCAGGAGTTGGGTATTAACATACTAGACCCATGATGAAATGAACAAAAAATAAAAGCTTAGAAATTTATGAAGAAATAGTTTGTAAGATGAATTGTAGTGTTTGATGGTTAAAAAAGAACAAAATGTTTTTCTAAAGGAGTTCAAGATAACCTCTTTTATATTCCTGAGTGGTCCTATTTTTACAGTGGACTATCCACCGATTAGCGCTATGGAGTGTTGACGTGGTTATCTGTAAACCACGTATTTGTTCTCATAAGCCACATTGGGCAGCAGTATATACGTGGCA
Organism: Trichoderma oligosporum; assembly: GCA_015266385.1. Lineage (NCBI taxonomy): Eukaryota > Fungi > Ascomycota > Sordariomycetes > Hypocreales > Hypocreaceae > Trichoderma > Trichoderma oligosporum. Next base: position 8,344 of record JACBYL010001332.1, on the reverse strand, counting down.
GCATGCAGCACCAATAGAAGCTAGTAGCGTGCAGCAATAGGTCCATTTGCCAGCATTCATACGCTGTTGTTCCTACATACAGAATCCTGCAGCGGCTAGCATCCAATGAAACTCTTGGATAGGTCGCATATTGATTTCTCGTCCCACAAAGCGCTTTGCCCCTCCCTCTTTATCTTTGCTATTGGGTCTCAGGAATTCGCTTTACAGCAAGAAATTGCTCGGTAATATTACTGCAATGGATGAGTAGCATGTTTTTTTTTTTTTTAAAAAAAAAGATCAAGCCATCTAGTACAGAGCATATCTACATCTTCTTTTCTTATTGTGAGTAGCATCTTGTCTGCGCTCTATTATTGTTGCAAGGTGGGTTCTCCATCTTGAAGTCGACAAGATATTTTCAGGTTATAAATTTTAATACTTGCGCAAAAGCGAAAAGATATTAACTATATTTCGCCTTATAAGTAGAGTATAGAGAAGCCAATACCAATATTTTGAATTTAGATTCTATTTATGCTAAAGAAATAATTACTATGTTCTAATGGTTTATACTATTACTTAACTAAACCTATAGAGCTTACTACTCTTTTGTTAAAAAAAAAACTATGGATTTTCAATAAATTTGTCAAATCTAAATAAAAAATCATGTGATTTAATATACTAACTGTACTAAATTTCCTTCCAAATACTGCATTAAGCAACACTGGTTTTAAGTATTTATATACATCTTACTTTGTATACTGTTTTAGTTAGGTACTATTCAAAAATATAATCGTGGATTTGCAATTTTTTCAGCAATATAGACCATTCTGTATGAAATGCTAGGACTTGTACCAGCATCAGCCAATTGGGAAGCTTCGCCAAAGTCTAAGCAGGCGATAACCGCTCCTTTCACTAATTCTTGACAGATTCTTTTCGTAATTGATCAGTCGCTCAGGACGCTTTATCAACGTTTTATCCAGTTGTCCATTCTTTGATGGCGCCGAAAGTTTGCTTAATTCTCGTGCTGTGTAGCGATGTTGACAAAGTAGGATTAAGCAAAGACGTTTCAAGCATGATTGAACCCTATTCTCGGAGACGTCAGGATTATTTGGGGACTCATTCGTAGATTAAACCTCCCCCTCCCCCGTCCCCCCCCAAAAAAAACGATGGGGCTATAGCTTTCTATTGATGAAATAAGCACGTAATTACAGTAAGACTTCCTGGTGTGTGTCAAACCTTGGATCTCTCATTAGTCTTATACCGAAAATTCTATGATTCAATATTCTAGGATAGTTAAGCCACTGTGCGTATTTCGACTAAACCATAGAGGAAAATGCCTTATTACGCTAGGAAAGATGGATTCAGTGTTGCAGAGACGTTTGGATTGGGACGAGTCGTAAAGGAGGCTATTTAGCATATAGTAAATATGGACATAGCATGGAAAGATATTATTCTTATATAGATCCATTCAGGTTCATTATTCCTGATAAGGATTAAGGATGAAGCCAAATTAAATATTAAGCTGATTCATGTAGATGATATACCAAGACTTATATATATATTACTTAATAATTTTCTCAAATATAACATGAGCTAGGTTCACAAGTAAATTTAGACAAAGAGGTTGGTGTAGTTTCACGTATCTAGCTGCGAGTCATTAGCTATATACGTGAAATAATGACGCTATCTTAACTTGTAGCTTAATCCGGTCATCTCGAAGCTTGACCGTGAGAGATATATTAAGAAATTGACGGTAGCTTAGAATCATGATTGAGCTCAACGAGTGGTAACGTTTCCGAATTGTTTGATGATAAGTGATCATCGTTAATCATTATCTAGATAGGTAACTATACATGGAAGATTGTTAATCATGGTGCTGTATCGAGTACGACTGACTTGACAGCTCTCCTTGTGTAAGTAGAATTCAATCAAGCTGCTTCAGTTTGAGCGATAGTATATTATGAGCTTTCATGCTTACGCAAAGGGTAGTATTTCTTCGGCTATGGGTTATGTCGGGTGGAGAAGCCTATGTGACTCTGCAGTACATCTACCAATCTAACTAATACAGCTAATAAGCAAATCCAAAGCCTCATCAGCTGCCTCATTCCTAGAGACAGTTCGCGAGGAGAATAGACAGAGTTTCAAAGCAGATGGCATCAGTTGTTGCACATAATATGTTAACTTTGCACCAAGGGAATATAGGTACCGTCGCTGTTCTGAAGATTTTGGGTATATTTGAGGGCACCATACACTTATCTAATTCTGCATGGTTGAGCTGAGCCCATAAATGGCAAAGACATGGCAACAGTCCTTACCGTGGTATTAATATATGAGTTTCGGGGTACGAGGTAAGGAAGATAATAACTTGTAGCACCAGAAATAATGGTGGAGTCCACTGTTGAGCAACAACAGGTCCTACGTTGGCGCTCTGTGAAAACAGCTACCGGCATTAAGCACAGCATCCGATACTGCGTTACTTGCTATCCCCACTTTCCGTAGAAGCACGAGTACAGATAATAATGAGACAAGCTAATGAGCTGTTTGACACAAGTTAATTTCGGCTATTGCATGGCTAGAGTTCCCTTAGAAGAGTATTTTTCATATTAGGTTGAAGAGAGACGACAGCAGTCAGTACTACGAAGGGAAAGAGGCTAACAAGTTTCATTTTAATAGAGACAATACGTTTCAAGCTGACGGAATTCGCTTGAAAGATGTTTTACAAAGGGCTAAGGTGAAACTTGCTGGTAATTGACAAAATGTCTCGCCGTATAGTAAGGTATTTCAAGAGATATTTAAAGTCTACGTAGTGAAGTTGCAACCATACTCAACGTATCCTGGTTTCTCCATTATATACTCCATATTCCGTGTTCGGCTAACCTTTCTCCGGCTCCCTCATTTACATTTTCAGAAGGGTCGTTTAGCTTGAAAACCTTGCTAATCACGAACTTGTTAATGCTTGAAATGTATCTTAGAGTTGATGAAGCCTTTGTTGTGAGCTTAGCGTTCGACACACTCAATGAAAATAGGATAGTTGCGTTCCGAAGTCCCCAGAGACTTCGAGATAAGCCTTTTACGATACATACAAGTCTTTTAATAGGTTGTAAAAAGTCAAGCTGTAAATAGACTTGTGTGTTATTAATTTTCGCGACTATAGTAACATCAATGTCAAACTAGTGAAATAGAAAAGTAATAATAGAGGCAGTAAGAGAACTACCTTCGTGAGGTTTACTAGTGTACTATCTCAGCTTTCAAGATATTATATCAACACCTACTACTTACTGACCAGCGATTCCTAATGTTAAGTACGAACCGAGTAGTATGTATAGGTTATAGCCTGTATACATCTAATGAATGTCAAATGACCCAAGATCTCCCTAAGATATCTGCTGGTTGATTGCTGTATGATATTTCCCTTCCGCACTTGCTGGATTACTTGTGAGGACTCCATCCTAAAAGACTTCAGCCAGAATATCCATTCACAAGATTAGATTTAATAATGGCTCTTTGCAGCAAGTCTGTCTGCAATGAACTCAGAGTTCCCAAAGAATATTCTATTAAGGCTAATAGTGTGATGATGCAAGGTTCACTTTTCGTGAAACACTATTACGAGAGCGACTATGTGAATACATCTGCCCAAAAATGTTGGACATTTTGCGTGAATGCCTCTTCTGACCAAATAAACTGCTTCAATACTTGGAAAACTTCAGGCAATGATCGATATGAGTCTCCAAATCTGTAAGTATATTTTTGTTTTAATAGCGTAACATAGCTTGATCGTGTTGGACCTGCAGGAAGATAGGAACCGCCTGTATATAGGAGCCAGAGGAGCAAGTCAGAGTCGTTATCCCATACTCCATTATTGTCCGCTTGCTGCAGCTTTGCGAGTAGTTGCACTGATATTTGGGCCTATTCAGTCCTGTGTGAGAGCTTTACTTTGCTAAGGGATTCAGAGCATGAGAGTGAGTGATAGGAAATGTATTTCGCTTACAGGAATCGCCAACGCTCGCCAAGCTTTAGAACATAGTTGGCATGCGGATATGTATGTCGCAAGATAGCAACACTCCAATAATAGTGACAGTAGTGGTAGACTCGCAAGTCTGGACTGAACTGATGCTTGGTGATTATCGTATCGCATCAACTCTCCTGTATCACGGCAGACAAAGTTAGGAGAATCTCGAATAAGCTGCAGTGCATTCATATCCTCCAAAACTTCAATGAATTCTTTATTCAGAAGATATGATCGTGCCTGGAATCCTGATGCCATAATATAAAAGTCTGGAGTGAAAGGGTCCCTCTTCCACTCGAGATCCGTGAAAGTTGTATGATCAAATAGTCGGGTGGAACCCACCAAAACTGAGCAGTTCAGGTCTTGCCTATCCGTCACGCTTATTAGAGAAAAGTAACTAAAAGCGTTTTAATGGTAACAAACCAGAAGATGGCACGCTTGATGCCATTGTTTAAATATATGCATTTTGTTTTACATAGTTGAAGCAGCTGCTGTATAGCCTCCATGTGCAATTGGACATGTGAGCGCATCCCTAAGCGGGCCTAATTGTTCGCCTTGTCAGCCTACAAATTACGACGTGTATATTGTCTTGAAGTTCAAGGGACTGCACACCTCCACGCCTGCAAGCAATAGAATAGCTCCCATTACTGCCACCGAAGCAGCATTCTCTGGAGGGCTCATCCGTTCACGAATAGACTTTGTTGCTCGGTTCAAGTAGCAGAGACATTCTTGATTAATGCTCCCACCGGCTACTCCAAATGCGAATGTGAGCATAACGGCGTTCGAAAGAGCTGGGTCATCTAGACCGGCTAAAAAGACGGATTCGAAGGTCTGGAAATGCATGTCGTCTTCTCTTACGCTAAAAACCGGCTCCGCAGCCTGCCTTGCCGCAGCTGCACGAAATATTGTCAAAAGCTGTTCAGAGCGATTATTAGACCATCAAGAGCCTTACTCACTATGTCTTAGCAAAGACTTCAACCTTGATGTATCTACAGCACTCAAGTCGAATGGGCTGTTTAATGGAGACAGCGTCGAAGTATTAACAGCTGCCGATGTGGTTATGGCTTTGTTTTGAATACGATTCACCGTAGATGATGAAAATAATACATCTAGGTTAACATTTTGCTTTCGTTGGAGCTCTCGCTTTCCGCGGATTGCCTGCTTGACTGCATGCGAGCGAGCCAAACGCCTGGTTGCGGGATCTTTCTCAGCAGTCGGATTCTGAATTGCGATGAAGCGGAAATGGCTCTCTGAAGACACGCTTAGGGAACGGTTTGGATTGCCTTCTTTGCGTCTCATCCTGGATTCTCTATTCTTAACATTTGCGGGCTCCATCAGGCAAAATTCTGTTCATGAAATTTGATCCTCGGATTCGGCGGCTGCAACCATAAAGTGGAAAGAACTGAGAAATATCCCTAAAGTTATCAATTAGCGACGGGACATGTAACTCTGACGAAAATGAAAGGGCATATTACATAACTTAAACGCTAATAAGGGCACAATAAGCAAGCTATCTCACCATTCGACAATCCAAGCTTGTTCAGGAAGTATCTCTATTTCCTAATATGGTAAATACTTAACAGCAGTCTTAGCTCGCATTGGCGGGCTCACTGCTTACCAAGCTACTCTATGGGCAAAGCTTACCAATTAAACTTGAATTAAGTTGCGCGCGCTAAGTAGTATGGCAGAATGTGCTAGAGAGCCTATAGTCGGTGATGTGGAGAGTTTGATGCCTAGCTCCATTACGGAGATGTCAAAGACCATCATCGTAGAAATTCATTTTTATTCTAGAGTCATGAACTCTGGCATTAAATTCTTCTTCAATAGATTTAAATTCTTCGCACAGGCAACTAAGCGCTTAGTGATAACTCAGTTATTAACGAACCGCTGCTATAGATTAAGCTTCAACTATAGATCTCAAGGGGGAATGTTCACTCGATAACACGACATTTTAGCCTAGAACCGCTTACTCATAACAATCCACCCTTTTATTTTTCTTTGGACTGTCGCTTTTCATTGAGATAAATCGTTGTCGGAATCAGCAGCTGGGTGAGAAATGCCCACTAACAGCGAATTCGTGTATCCTTCTGCAAGTGTGTAATGAATCACGAGGCTTGTTCAGCATCCTCTCCTTGCCAGCCTTCCATTGTATTCTTTCCCATTCGGACAAAAAAAAGGTCAATGATAAGACCACCAACAGCGAAGCCAATGCCTAGATATGTTGCTGCTCGATATCCTTTTATTAGATGGGTATTATCAGGATTGATATATCTCTCGACAGTTCCAGCGAACCCCAGGCCAGTGCTCATCCCGTAAGTAAAGAGAGTGCCTATCAATGATCCTGCCGCACCCTGATGTTTTCTTGCCACGCCACTACTGGCGATAATTTGACCAGCTGCGAATACCATGTCTCCGGTAAATGCGACTAGGATCATAGCAGGGAAGATCATCGCCCAGTAAGTCTGATGCACGGGAGTTATTGCAAGTAGAATGTTCATCAAGATAGCGCCTATGCACCCAATAGCTACAAGAAACTGCGCCGGCATCCTAGGTACGGCCCACGCAGCAAGGAAGGCTGCACCGACCCCAAAGATTGCCATTGGCAGCCATGCACAACCCAAGACAACAGGCTCGAAGTCGCGTATGTTCAAGAGGAAGACTGTGGCATACCAGAGGTAAATGCCAAGGCTCATGAATACAAGAAATAAGACCCCCGCAATGGCGCCGAATGACTGTGCCTTCCAGAGATCCACGGGGAGAATAGGGTCTTTGGCGAAATTAGCTTCCCAAAATACAAAGCAGCCAAGGTGGAGGATAGCAACAATGAGCAAAATGTATTCATATGGCTCCTCCCAGCCGACAACTGGTGCTTGGCTAAAACAATAGTAAGTATTTTGGACATGTGGAATAGGCCTATACGATTGACATACTTCCAGACGATATTGAACAAGATAAGGCCACCAAGTGCTAGATAAGATCCAACCCAGTCGATGGCACCAGCTGGATCCAGCGGCAGATCGTTCGGTACGATCAAAATAGCAGCCCCGTAGACGAGGAGTCCCAGCGTCGCACTATCTAGTGTTAGAGAGGTAAGGTATCTCTCAGACTTAAATGAGACTCACAGGAAAAAAAACAGCCACGTCCAATGAAGCCATTGTATAAAAATTCCCACGAGCACGCAGCCACCTGCTCCACCCACTGGACCCATGGATGCAAACAGGGCAAGGGAGAGATTTCTTGACTTACCTGGGGGACAAGTGATAGTTAACAACGCCACAGCATTTGGCACCATTAATCCTCCACCAATCCCCGCTAATGCTCTCATGATGCTAACACTGATGATACTTCCACCGGATGCTGCGGTGGCCATATTCCAAAAGATCCACCATGCACATCCGAGGGTTAACAGCTTCTTGTGTCCAAAAACGGCGCCAAGTCTCCCGCTAACAAGGACAAAAGAGCCTTGGGTGACGGGATATGAAGCAGCAATCCAAGCAGATTCTGCGGGAGTAACACCAAGATCTTTGCCAATAACAGCTGCACTGACTATCCCCCCTCCGAAGTCCATCATTTGAACAAGCTGAGTGAGGACAGTAACAACCATGATTAAAGTGGGATGCTTTTTTGAGAGAGTGAGACCGCGAGATATAGGGCGGTCGAGATGTACTCCAGTCGCTTCGATGTCAGGCTCAGCTGTCGCTGAAGAGTCAGAGGATCCTCTTTGTTCTGTGTTGCTCTCACTATGAGCTCCGAGTGCTTCTCTGTCTTTAAGTGAATATCCAAAACTCCCAGTAGTCTCATCTCTAAGTTGTAAATCTCTTCTAGATGGGGACATCGTGAAATTGTGCTTTTCCAGATTCTCCTCTACTATATTGATGAGACACAAGTGCAGAAGGCAGTGAGATTAATAGAAGAAGGTTAAGGTAGGAAAATGAAAATGTGAAGGAAGATGTAAAGCGAGATTTAAGATAGGAATTCACCATCTCATTGGCAATTTGTCATCTATCAGCTTACACTAATAGAATGCTTTCCACACTTGAAGATTTAAGATATAGCCAAAAGCGGGAGTGGAATAAGTCTGCTATTGGAGGAGCATCAGGCGGTTTGGTGAACCCCTGCTGCCGTTGCCGGGGCCGTGCTGCACTATTTGGACACAATACCTATTTAGGAAAAAGCTCAGTTATTTCCAATCTAGGCAATATGTTAGTGGAAAACTGGTATTCATTGGCATTTTAACTAACTAATACCTACTCCGTACTCCTTTCTCTTTTTACATTGCGTAAATTTATATTTTCAGTGACTACCATTCTTAAGGTCTCAATACAGTGATTTATATCAAGATTTAATCTATTAAATATTATT
>JACBYL010001331.1:0-24856 GCA_015266385.1 Trichoderma oligosporum | reverse complement strand
GGGACATCATTCTATATCTTCCTGATTAGTCACATTCATCGGTGTCGCTCCTAAGCTCTCCAATCCTCTCTCACCAGCCAATTCATTCCCAAGCCCAGCACTGTCAGTTCCATCAACAGGCTTGAGCTTCTTTCCCATAGCTTCCTCGTAGTTCTTCCCTGTTTCATCCAAAAACGCCTGTACTTCAGCTTCTCTCTTGACAATATCATCTCTTTCCTGCGTGAGCTGCACCACTGTGGCTGTCTTGGCATTGATGTCGTTCTCCATTATCTTCAATGTTGCCTGCAGCTGAACCAGGCACTCTGTAAGACTCGGTAGTGGCGTTATCTTGGGAGGTACTTGCAACAGGTGCTCGCTGAGGTCTTTCCGCGGCTTTTTCAGGCCGTCCAACCCTGCACGCGTCTGTGCCGTTTCATAAGCAATTCTTCGCTCCGCATCACTGTCTGAAGAGGAGTCTGAAGTATGCCCTTCGGCCGCATTGATGAGCTCGGCCATCTTTTGGCGCTCTTGTTTCCGCCGCTCCCTTTCCGCGCGTTTGCCTAGTGACAATCCGCCGTCTTCAACGTAGTCATCAAATCCTTCTCCAAGATCTTCATCTTCGGCAACTAATCGAGTATCATCCTTTTTCTTTCGACTTGATAAGCCGTCATCTTCATCCTCCATAGAAAGATAGTCTTTCTCCTTTGCCAATCGAGCTCTGCGTTCTTTCCTCTCACGAATCTCAGCTTCCGTGAGTATTTGAGTAGTTTGAGCTGGGTTTGTGGAAGATGGCATCGGAGAATCCACTATCAGAGCTCCTTCTAGCTCTGATGGATCCAAGTCCATCTCGTCATCGAGGTTGGCCTTCAGAGACGAGAGATCGCTAGGGGTATTCGGCGTTGATGACTGAAGCTCCTCGAGATATTCCTTGCTGTATTTTGGTCTATCATCATCATCCTGATATGATCGAACTGGTAGCGGTAATCCTCGAGTAGCTATTCCACGCTTGGCAGCGCTAGTTGCAAGGACTTTCTGTCCCATTGCCACCTTTCTTGTGGAATCAGATCCACTGGTGGGCTCAACATCGTCTTGGACTGCATCGCCGCCGAATGAGAGTTTCGATTTTGGTATCTTCTTTTTTTGCTTTGATAAGCCTGCCCGATTGATATTCGGTCGGACCACCGCTGGGCCATCGTCTTCCTCATCGTTGCCTTGTGATGTTTCGTCTTTATCGCCCGATGTATCTTCATCTCGTGGATTAAAACTGTTACGCAATCCCGATTGCCGAAATGGTTTTCGACCCGCTTTCGATCCGAATACTGGCTTCGCAGGATCTATAACCCAGCCAAGTCAGCCTTTTTCTCCATCAGCAAAAGTGGTCGCCCATAACTAGTTTTGTTGTACATACCGTCCTTGAGACTTCCGGCCTCGGTCACCGGTGACGCGTCTCCACTGCTGTCATCATCATCATCAAAGTCGACTTTGATGACTCGCGCCTTGCGTTTCGCACCAAATGAGCTCATTCTCATAAAAATGGTTCTGTGAGCTCATGAAGCAAGTTGCTCGGCCGCATCTTGATCTCATTGTCGATAACCTGAGATTCACTACTATCTTATCAGCACGTGACTCGAATTTTAAGGTGGGCAAGCTCTGAGCCAAACCATCTAGCTGCGAGCATCGCGTCGCAATTCAACGGTCACCAAGAAAACATTAAGTTGATTGCTCAAGATGGCACCCGCCCAACCTGAGCTGAAGAAGGTATGTGCTCCTTTTTCAAGTCCTATCGTCACGTTTTCTCAGATGGTCCTCTGATTCCAACGTTGGATGATAAACTGCTCTAATTGAAGGTTCCATCTAACATGGCGAGTTAGTACCTCGACAAACGGCTCTTTGTCCAGCTTAACGGCAGCCGCAAGGTCATTGGCGTGCTCCGCGGATACGATGTGAGACTGTCTAGTAGTACTCGAGGCAAGCTAGTGTGAAGGACTAACAGGTGCAGGTTTTCCTGAACATTGTACTAGACGAGGCGGTCGAGGAGAAAGACGGCGGAGAAAAGATTAGACTTGGCATGGTGGTTCGTATACCTCGAGACCGAGACGATATCCTTTTTTGCCTTGAAGAACACACGCTTATATACAGATGGCAGGTCATCCGTGGTAACTCTGTAGTCATGCTTGAAGCTCTTGAGAGAATCGGCGGAGACGATAGGCAACACCGATCATAGTTGGACGATAAAATAAACAAGATGGTTGTGAATGGATGAATACCTGAAAATGCTTGTTTGGCGTTTACGGAAATGAGATGAAGAGGTGATTATGGGGAGGGGGAACTTCATACGAATATCTATCATGCTAGATTTTGGGTTTTTCTATATTTTTTTCCTACCGAGCTCAAGAAAGTGAAATTTTACTGAGAAACTTGCAACAGAAAAGATGTTTGTGACGATTTATTTATTCTGCTCTACCCAAAACTGCGCATCATAAAAATCCATCATATTGCCCCCATACGTCTTTTGCCATCCTTTGATGCCTCCCGTGAGGATCTCGGCTTTCATGTCAGTTTCGCCAACATCATTAAGGTGATCTTGAAACCAGCCGGCACATCTTGGTCCTCGGCCTCCACAACTCCCTACATGCGTCACAAGTAACATTATCATTAACATATGATGAACATACCATGACGAAAATATCTATACAAGCTCACTTACCGCAGTAGAATATAACCCTCTTTATCCCAGCTTGTTTGCAGAGCTGATATACGTCCGGGCAAGTCTGATGAAACGACTGAGCAGGTAGATTTATAGAAGTGGTAATCGTACCACCCTCCCAATCATTCCGGCGCACATCAACTAGTAAAAAGTCCTTAGATGTTCTCCGTCCCTTGGCCAGATAGCTCTCAAGGAAGCCATAAACTTCAGAGGCTTCTATGAAAGGACAGACTGATTGAGGCTGTGGTACCTCCATGGGAGCGGACGGGGCACTAAGATTCGAGTGATTGTTTCCTTGTACCGTAGCAGATGCCATTTATATGTCAAGATATAGTTGGAGGATTTTGCGTCTCGATATTAAACAGTATCAATATAGTGGATGCTTTTGAATGCTATGAGCAGCGGAGAATGAAGTCTGGAGAATTAGAATTACGAGACCCCGCATTTCCGAGGAGAAGCTATTCTATGCCAACTAAACTCCATTCTTGTCTATTAGTTAAGCTGAGACCTTTCCATCACGAAGTAAAGTGCATTTCGGTGCCTTGATATGGTATTCGAGAAATTATTGTTAGGAATGTATGTACCTAAGCTTGACTTTCCATCCATCCTCAAGATAATGTAATCTACCTGATCGATCGCTACACAAATGATGAATATCTACATTTACACACCTTTGAGAGTATAGACTGATTGATTTATTCCTATGCAATGACTCTTGAGCTCACACTATCTTCTATAGCCACTTGTCTGTTGGGTTCAATCCTCCCAACGCATACAAAGTCGTAATGAAAAGAGCCATTGTACCATCGTAGAAAAAAAATGAATAGTCCACCCATTTAGCTACTTAGACTTGAAATTCCTAGAAGTGTCCATACAATCGTTCTTCATTTGAATAACATAATACTAAACAACACGGGTTTTCATCCTTCGTAATTAACTGATCGTCAATATTAATGCAGGTAGAAGATTGCAGTTATTCGGACAATGTTATCATCTATCCGTGCTAGAATGCAAGCTGTGCCATATTAATCCTTGTCATCGCCAGGTCTCATTGTCTCGTTATAAATGCTGACGCTTAAATCCCTCCCAGCCAAGTTCCGGAACCACAAAAAGGCCTGATGAGTTTCCTTTAATTCATTCTATAATAGAGCTCAACTCTCTGCTGACGCCGCGGTGTTCGCCGCGACTGCACTCCAATCCACATATCCATCAAACCACCCACTAGGATCGAACCCAGAAAGTAAATCCGTAGTCCACGGCGCATGCCCCCAAGCAGTCTCCGTATGTGGCTCCTGCTCAGAAGCATCCAAGAAAGGGCCCATATCCTCTAAGCCAGCACATTCAGTTTGTGGCAAATGTATCGCTCCTTGCCAATCTGACATTCTTTGCTCTCCCCCCGGCCTATTTTCCATATTAAGATTTCCCGATCCTTCAGACACCAAATCTGCCCATTTTTCTAATTTTGCTCTTGTAATGCGCACTTTTAGAGCGGTCATCATCCAGACATTTTTGTTAAACCTTTCAGCATCCGATGAGCATAACTGGAAATTGGCGTTGGCATGCTCAAAGCGGCTGCATATCGCCGAGAGAATTTCCGGGATATTAATCATTAGACCCGGCTGTGTTTGTAGTTGTGCTCTCAATACGGCTACATCAGCCGCCAGATCACGATCATCTAGATCAGGGCGCCCAGGCATTCGCGGCCTAGGCGCACCAGGCTTATCTGGCTCCATACTTGATTCGCATTGTGAGTTTGCAATATCAGAGTTATACAAAGCAACATTCGGATTATTTGCACTTGGATCATCGGGCATCGATGTCTTCCCTTCGTACATTGTTCTTGGAGTCGCTAATCTTGCCCATCGGGCTAACATGACAAGGGCGTAAACGAGATGAGAGCCAACAGCGGTGGTTTGGAAATAGTAGGTAGAGACGGGAAGAGAAAGCCACCCGTTGAACCATGCTGTAAGAGCAGCACTTGATTGGTATATCTTATCAAGTGGTGAATCCGTAGCTATGGATACGGAAGAAAGCGACTGCGATAGGGAGCGGATCAAATTCCTATCGACAACGGGAGGCTCATATAAACGAAGTCTAGCGCTGTCAAGAAAGAGCTGGAAGGTTCCTATGGCTCACGGTTAGAGGGAAATGGTAGCATAAAGCTCGAATAAAACACTGACTATCTTCTTTTAAATGTTTAGGCATGGAGTCCCGAATATGGTTGAGTTCATTTTGGAATGCCAAGATGTAAGCTGAGACGGGGGCTGAAGGAACAGGAGAAATCTCTTCCGAGGCCCTATCCTTGGAGTTGAGCTCAGCAATTCGCTCCGTTAACCTCTGTATTCGGATAAGGTAGACGAGAGAAATGTCGCTCTCGTATTCCGGATGCTCCTCTAGATGCCGCACGCATTCTTGAAGATAGTTGTTGTATCTCATGGGCTCAACTCTTTGAAAGTTCATGGATATCCTATCGAGAAAACAAAAAAGTGAGTCATTGATGAAACATTGATTAGAAAGATGAGGAAAACGACAAACACTGATGCCCAATACCATGCTCCGGCGAACGCTCGTCTCTCTTCATTACTTCTACCACTGGGCTCTGGTGGACGTACGACCATTAAACGCGTTCGTTCATTCAACCCAGGCGGCCTACCTAGGCCCATGTCGCCAACTAAACTGCTGGCCAAGGTAATTAAGTTGTTCAGCTGCCCGTGTAAACAACAGTGATACTGTTGATACCCCAACATAACTATAATCCCTAACAATAGGTCTAGGGACTTCTCCGAGCGAATGAGCATGTGATCTGCAAGGTGCTTCATCAGATGATACATTTGCGCTCTCATCGACCTGATACTTCGAAACGAGCTGACCATCCTGACAGCTCCCATAAGAAACGGTCTTCTTGCTGTTAATACAGCGGCTGAAAGGCCTGGTGAGATGACGACAAAGGGATGGATGGGTTGAAGGTTCTTTCGGTAAAAGTCGAGAAGTACCTCATCTGACTCCGGAGGTGGCGGTGCCTCCATGGAGTCTGGATGGCAGATGCATGATTTCGGCGTGAATGAATTATAAGACGGGTCTATGGTCCAAGTATTTGCGTGGTTAGATATGCTAGGAATAGCACTTTCTGGGCTTGAGAATGGAGATAGTCGATCTGATGATTCTTCTGTTCTCCGGTCGTCATTGTTGTCATCTTGAGATGATGGGTCACGCTGAGTTCCAGATAATTCTCCGGAGGCTTTGAGAAGGCTAACAAGACCGTTCAGTCGCTCTTCAATTTGAGCCGTTCGACTAGTTGAGTCCTGTTAGATCAGAATGTCTGCAAGATTTAACAACAAGACGAGTGCTAGCGCCCTTTGACCTTTGAATATCGAAATCTCCGTTCCAACCGAGTTCCTCTTATATCAGGAATCGGGGGTTGACAGGTCATAACAAGTTCACGTCACCAAGTCACTGGCCCTAAAAACAAAGGTATTCTGCAGACTTACGAAGGTTTTGCTTGTCTTTTCTTCCGAGGTCGGTGAATTTGATTTGTACACTCTTTTAATAGTCTCTCACACCTATAAATCGCAACAAACGAAGAGTCAAACTTATTAGTTGGGTGATTATGACAGTATGAAGCGCGCAAGTGTCATATACTAATAATAAAAGCAAAGGTCGTATACTCTATGTTTTTTCTCCCTCTTCTTTTCCTTCTTTCCCTTTTTCCTATTAATTGAAAAAAAAAAGAATAAGAAAACCCCAGGAATCAAAAATGTTTAGCTTACCTATCGCATTTAGCCCCAAACCCGTTGTTGGATCGTATACATTTCGCTTTTGCGGTTGCACATGAGGCACAAGCAGCTCCCCATTTGGCCGCTGGTAGCTTCGGTCTGTTAGTGGCTGACGACGCATCCATTGTTTGTCATGGAAACTTGAGTCTCGTTTTCCCGCCCTAAGTCATGCAAGCAATAAAAAAGAGGGTACGGAGTACATTTGCCCGTATCATCGTCGCCCAGGTCTTGGGAAACGGACGTTGAAATGAAGTCCGGCGGGCTTTCGATTTAAAAGGATGCCCAAAAGCCCATTTTGGATTAGTTTCAATGGTTCAACTTCGAGCCGGCGTTTATGTAAAAAGTCCGTTATTTCAACATAGTGGGGGCTTGAGTGAATCATAGTTACAATCTGATTGGCTTGAGATTGATACTACTCATACTTACTTGTATGTTACAGCTTCAGGATCGGAATACTGACATACATACAAGAAGAACCCGAAGCTTCTTAAAGAGCAGTGGAGAAAGCTGAACCAGCGGAAGTCGCATCGTGTGTTTTACACAGATGCCTGTTCCTGTCATGGCCCACACGATTTACATACAAGCACACGTAGTACTCGTAACTAGTTGGAAACTAATCCGCAATTGGCAGTATAATACCAACAAGCAATGTCCTAGCTAGTACCAAGGCAGCAATACATGCTCCTTGGAGTAGTAGTACTATCTAACTTGGTAGTGAAACCGGATATAACGTGGGTTACCTTACTCCGTATAGTCCTATAAGTAGTATTACTCCGTTGTATGTACAAGTAGTACGAATTGGAGCCTTTTAAGAAGCAGCCAGATTCTGGGCGATCTCAACGCCGGCTTATACACGCCCCCGGTTGACCTTATTCCCTAACCCTCTCAACTGTGCCTTTGTTAGCAACAACTTAACTAAGATAGGGGATAACTCATCTTTATCAGTCCGTGAAATAAATATAGTACCAATACAAACCACATACCCCGTAACACTACAGTTAGGAGACCACATCAGTCTTCCAAAAAAAAAAGGACGAAAACCGTTATTGATTACATCTGTATAATATAGTACATGAGACGCTGACTCGAATGGCTATATGATAAAGCCACTCGTCAATTGGTGCTCCCGGGCTCTTGCAATGCTGTCGACCTTTGCCGCCATTCCACTTCTCCAAAATTAATTCAACCTGTAAAAAACATGTGTAGAAAAAGGTTTCGTTACCCCTTTTATTTAGAGTTTGAAACACCAGCTCCAATGACACCTGGCAACTTCTCATCACCCACACTATAAAGCATAGTGATAGACAAAGACAAGATTCCCAGCATTAGTAAAGTAAAGCTAGCAAAGAGCCAGAATGGGACACTAATATCTTTCTTTGCGCATGTAGGTCCTGCCCAGTGGGTAAGGGAACCCCCTTCTTCGGTCCTTGTGCTCAAGCAGTGGCATGCAAAACAAGAGACACCGCCAGCAGCGTCTGCAGCCGCGTATTTGTCTAGACATTGTCCTTGGTGCGAGCAATTGCCAGTGTTGGAAACACAGCTCTCCAAGGTGTTGAAGCAAGCAGGAATGGGCCCTAAAGGGGCTCTGAAGGTATTTTGTGCTGCTGACGAGGTTGGTACCACGGGCCCTGAAGCCTCCTTATGAAAGGATGAAATCACTCGCTCCGCTTGGCGGCGACGAAGTTCCTCCTGCTGACTTGAGCCCTTCTTTGAACCCAAAGCCTCGCTGACAGCGGGGAGAAGGAGGAGGGTCGTCTGCATTTCGCCAATCTTTGCAAGCGAAGTAAGCCGAGTGAATTTTTCAATTACTTCAGTCAACATTTCAGGCCTCTATGAAAAGCAAAAAGTGTTAGTCTAGTCCCATAAAAGGTATCAACTCATCCGCAGTTCGGTTTACGTACCTTTTGTACATCAAAATCGGCAATCAGATACTTTCCACCCCAGCACCGCTTCTCAAGTGGGTTGATGATTTCATCAAAAGAGCATTTGCGGGAACTCTTTGTATTAGAGAGTATAGGAAGATCAACGTCCGCAAGCCAACGAAATAAGTGATCAACAGGAGGTTCAGTTATGGTGAATGAAGGCTGTACGTCCAATTCTCTTCTCGTGTCTTGGATCTGCTGTTGTGTCAAGCCCTCGAGCACAATGAGCAACTGGCTGGGCTCGTCGGCATATTCATCGAACAAAGAAGGAGCGGGCTTCCCGAATTCATTCATAATCGACGCAACCTGAGAGAGGTCGGCATCCTTTGGAATATCGCTGATGGAAGGGCCTTGGTTATAGGGAGCCATTCGTTGTAGCGTAATCAGTCGAGCGACGTCTCGGGAAACACTCGGTGTCGAGACAGATTCGCGATTCGGCAAAATATAAACATCGGCAGTGGGCTGCGCAGCCGCAGCACAGCTAGCAAAGGCTGCGGCTAGCCCCAATGTGAATCTCATGATGATTTTTGTTTCGTTGGAAGCTGCAGCGGATGGTTGACGTGCACAAACAAGCTCAGCGTCATGAGAGCTGCGGTGGTGACGCTTCAGGTTGATGGGAGTTCCATGTGGTTGGACGTGTCGGAATAATGGGGGCAGGATATTCCGAGCCGCCACCCCTGCGTTAACCACATGCGACAAATGTTGTAATCAGATACCAGCGCTTTATCAATTTTAGGACCCTTCATCTTTGTTTAACTCATCACTGCTGCTTGAATAAGCCATACACTTGCTCTTTTGATGTATTTTAATATCTAATGACTCATTTTGATCCTTTCGCTATTCGACAACGCAAAGAGTACATTTAAAAATCGGGATGCTACGGCGTGCAGCGGTCGTTTCGCGACACGCAGCATTTTTAGCAAATGCGACGCCACATCTCCCCGCCCACCGCATCCGCATCCCTTCCATTAGAAGACAAATATCCTTTCTACCATGGCGGAATAGATCAGCCCCCCCGGAGAGCCTTCCGGTTTACTTCGCAAAGCCCACTATTCCACCAAAACCAGGTGCCTTTCGGCGCAGGTTAGGGTAAGATGTTGCTACAGCTGCTCTACCGGCGCGATTTCTCATAAACTAATATCGAGTCGCAGTCGAGCGCTTTTTACGACCCTAGCTGTGTATGCGTGCTGGCAGATCTTTGCGACTGTTGTCTTCGACCCGCTATTAGATTGGGCAGATCACGAATGGGAGGCTTTATCAGAGAAAGAGAAGAAAGAGATGGAAGATATGGCAGATGAGGACGAGCCTATTCTATTCCTTCCATTCCCATTCACCACGAAAGAAGTCAGACAGCCACCGTATAAAGGTTCGGATCCCGAATGGGCAACCTTTATAGCTGTCAATAAAGACCAGCAGTTACAGAAAGACATCAAGCGTAAGTTGAGAACAAGCCCGAGCCGTGGAAAATATTACTAATGGACTATATATATTGTTAGTGGGGCTAGCAGAGCTTATACGGCGAGGAGTTGAGCGAAATCCTGCCTATGTCCAATTACTTGGCGGTAAAGATATTAAACTCAAGAAATTATGGTTGGATATCATTTATCCACCCGCACCACCTCCTAAACACTACATTTCGGGGTGAGATATAAAAATAAGCCGACACATATTGTACGTTTGCTAACAGTTTATAGTATCATAATTGATGATGACGGCATATTCTGGGGCGATCGGCCAATGGACTCTTTAGCCGCAAATCATCTAAATACGGCTATATACCCAAAGGCAGTGGCATTATCAGTGTGGACGTTTGTTAATTCTTTAGCCAGACAAACAGCGCAAGACGTTGCCAAAGCCCTTGGTTTCAGTACGCCGCCCCCTCCTGAGGCGACATGGCAGGCTGCCATCTTGAATCGCATCAAAGAGCAGGGAGAATTCGGCGCAACAGGCAAACAGACTGTCAAGGTTCCAGGACAGCCGGACAAGTCCAACTTTCCAGTCCACTCTGGGATCAGTGACATACCTGGCACACCATTCAGTGGTGTAAGCCAAGTTGACCCGCGTATCCAAGCCGCTCTACAGGCAGCAACGGTAACATTCACGAAGAATTGGCAGCCTGCAAAGCAACCACCGAGCAAGGGATGTATCAGAGTTGACGGTCTCGTAGAACTACAGGGAAAATCTGCTGTCATGGCTGTATATGTCCTGGGATGGTATGATCCTAAGCTGCGAAAATATATGGGCGTCCAGACAGGGCTTAAACACCTGATACAACTTAAGCAGAGGCCAGCGGGTGGAGGCTAATGTCATGAACCTTGGTACGCGTTGTCTTTAGGGGTTTTTTTTTTTTCTTTTGTTTTGTTTTCTTCATTTTGGCTTTGTAATGGGTGTACACTACGGAGTACCTAGTAGCATTATGGCGTGGCATGGTATTACACAGCATGGGTTGGCGCCGGGATTTTTGGCCTTTCTTTTTGGGTTCACTTTACGATACCATCCCTAGATCAGATCCTAGAGAGAATTTATCCGCAGAGACAAAGGGGCTTTGTTGCATGTAACAATAAGAGGATGGACGCCACAATTTTTAAAAAGTATAAGATAACGCTTACATGTTGGCTATACATAGAATCAGCTTATCTTGTGATCAAATGTATAAACAGACAGGAAAGCCCATATCAGCCATGCAAGGAGAGAGACATAGCGACTTTTATTCAAACAGATAGTAGGGGTCCTACATCCTTACGGGAGCAACGAATTCAAATATGAGCTAGGACTCTGAGGACCAATGGAAAAGTCATGCTATATTACCAATATACTATATCATTCTCTTTAATCTTATCAACCAACTGGGCCAATAGTTTACGTGTTCGTGTTACATGACAGCGGGGTTTCTAAAGGAGCCAACAGAGCTAGCACGCTTGGTTATTCAAGGATAACCTTGTGAGCCAACTTCAACAGATAAGGGAAATATATTTCAGGCTTCAGCGTCTTCATCCAATTTAATCGCGAACAATTGAAAGACTCTTTTCTAGTGCCTAGATCGTAATAGTTTTAGCTCCCAGTATTATTGGGTGAGCTAGAGATTGCAAAGGGCGAGGTGCCACTTTGGACGCTTGGCAATGTGTTCATACTCCCGTCATTATACAGCTATCTCAACCACATCAACATCCAACACGTCAGCTTGAGTATGTTTTGCTTTGTAGCACCAATTTACTGTCAGACCTATAGTCTTTTCCATCTTCGGTTAAATTTTACAGATCAACGAGCGTTGGCGAGCTACCCTGCAATTATCATATGAAAACATGACTAGGATTGACGTCAACGATCTTCTTCCGGCGCAAGTGCTCCGGAATTCCTAAGTGAGACAACAGTAGAACAGAGGATTGACGACATCTACAATTCGCAACATTCTCCAGAAATCTCGCCAACTAAACGATATGAGCCTATAAGCATTGCCGTTCCATAAAATGTACGCTCGTAACCGCAACTAAACGGTCGATCATGCAGGTTAGACCCAACACTTGTCTTGGTGTGGTTCAAGTAAGCTTCAAATCCCACCACGCCGATCCTCCGGGACCTTGGACTCATGAACAAATTACAAGCATTATCGGCTCTTGTCTGAGCTCTAAATAAATTTAACGTCGTAACGTATTTATATTTATAACTGCCGCCGCCGTTGAGCATTCAAATGCTACCGCTCTACATAGATCGTTTTACTGCTAGTCTAGCAGCTTTCACAGTTACATTCCTGACCCAATAGTTTTTGATTTGATTGATAGAAGCAGAGTTATAAGATGTCTGGTACACCCTCCTCGCGACATCATCCCGGCAGGCCGAATATACAGCAACGGAGCGAGTCTTTACTCCCGCCACATGAATCCGAATCGATTACTAGTATCCCGGTGACCCCAGGAATTTCTCAAGGTACATACGGTGAACATCCTGGAGGGCTTCCAGCTTCAAAGAGAGCTCAACCTGGTAAACAAGAATATTTCCTTGGGCGACCAGCCAACGCGGTACAGACTCGACCATATGCTGTGTCGCCACTGGATGACGGTAGTTTCTCAAGACACCGACATGGCGAGGCTGCTTTAAGTGGAACTGTCATCTCTGCCACCTTCACTCTGCCTCAGCTGGTGCGATATCACAAGGGTGGGAAATGGGTAAGTTTTAAACCAATCAACAAGTCAGTCAATGAGAAACTCACAACTAATATCACGTAGGAATTAGACCACAAGTACCATTGTTCTAGCCATCTAGACTCTCTGCGTTATCTCTCCTCGAAAGAAAGCCCTTGGGACCACACCGTTATCGCGTGGACTGGGGAGATATACGGCATATCAGATGATGCATCCGCCTCGCAGGATGACCTTCAAGAGTCGATTCCGGCGTCGACAACCGCCTCCCTTGGTGGGCACGCACAAGGTGACGACGACATGGTTGCAAGAGAGGTTTTCATCACCAACGACAGCAAAGCAACTCTTGAAGAGAGGCTATATCACGACGACGTACAGACTCTACCGGTCTGGCTTGCGGATGAACGCGACTTTACGGATGATGGAATCAGATTGAAGCAGCAATCGAGATGGAGGCGTTATGCAGAACAGGACCTCTGTGCATTATTTCACTATAAGCAGCGTCCTCCGACTGACGGGCGCAAAGCGGACGCCAGATGGGACGATTACCACCGAATGAACGGGGCATTTGCCGACAGAATCTGCCAAGTGTACAAGCCAGGCGACATCGTGGTAGTTCATGATCATTACTTGATGCTTTTACCAAAACTCTTGCGGGAGCGCTACCCGAATATTCACATCGTCTTCTTTCTCGAGTCACCCTTCCCCACTAGCGAGCTTATCCGATGCCTACACCGACGAGAGAAAATACTGAAGGGTATTCTTGGATCTGACCTAATCTGCTTCCAAGCCTTTCATTATTTGCAGCACTTTGCGAACTCGTGCACCAGAATTCTTGGCTATTCTGCGACCAGTCGGTGGGTAGTGAGCGCCGGAAAGCGGGTTCATCTGAGCGTGCTCCCTTCAGGTATCAATATTTCCAAGATTACATCGCTGGCTTATACCGACTCAGTGGATAAGAAGTACGCGGAGCTGAAGAAATTATATCAAGGGAAGAAGGTCATCATTGCTTGCGATCCTATGAGCCGTTTCGGAGGGGTTGAAAAGAAAATTCAAGCCTTCAAGTGCTTCCTCGATCGCTATCCAAATTGGCGGCACCACGTGGTGTTGGTGCAAATCACAAGCCCGGCCACGATGGAAGATGATGAGCATGATAACATTACCTACGCTCGCCAGGTCAATGACTTGGCAAACTCAGTCAATCAGGCCTATGGTTCGCTTGATTTCACGCCCGTTCAAATACACACCCAGAAGCTATCACAGGACGAGTACTTTGCTATTTTACGACTCGGAGACGTCGCCGTCAACACCTGTGTGCGGGAAGGAATGAGTACGACGAGCTTGGAATATGTTGCCTGTCAGCGAGACAGCCATGGGCCACTTATTATATCCGAGTTCAGTGGGACTGCCAGCAACTTGGAGGAAGCCATACGAATTAATCCTTGGGATATCAGTCAAGTGGCTGATCAGATCGATAATGCGTTGACTATGAAGAAGGAGCAGCGGTACAGCATGCACAGGGCTCTTTATAAGCGCGTTGTCGAAGGAAATGTGCAGGTATGCGTCAATAACATGCTGCGTCGACTAGTCAAAAGTACTTGAAATCTAACGAGGCGAACCTGAGTGTTGATGGTATTTCATAAATAATCATATAGTTATAGTCTTTGGTAGATAGATAGACGGATAATGAGAATAGATGGCATGCAATCCAAGAAATTTGGGTATAGCTCTTAATCTAGGCTTGCTTCCAAAGATGTGAATGCAGCTCATGGGTTGAATATCAAGAAGCCGCCCGTCGATAAACATAATTCAGATATCTGGCCGGGAAAGACGCCATTATTCATTAGCCTCATGCTTGCACACATCTTCCATCTCGCCTTGTATTCTCACTGAGGCAGAGGTATCCCATATTAGCAATATATGTCAGATATATACCACATTCTACACAAAGTAGCCGTTGGGTTTAAGATAGTAGGCTGATAGAATATATATAGAGTGGTAACAAGTGAAATGCTTCAGACAAAGATTGTCGAGAAATCTTATTTGTTTTTATTATACTATAGACCTGAGACCCTTGATCTAGAATATGTTTTCACAGCCAAATTGGCAGCCGTTAGTAATATTGCAGCATCCCATCTCCCTGACAATACCTTGAAGTTAGGTCTCACATCAACGAAGACCTCATCCTTATTATGGTATTCTCGTTGATTGCTGGTACAAGGACTGCAGTGTATTTGACATACTATGCCAATAGCAAAAACTATTGAGGAATAAAATTGGAATCTCCAACGATCAAGTTGTAACCAACACTGGCTTCCCAGAACTCTACGACCCTGCATATATTCCCCAAGCTATCCGGAGACGAAGATTCACACGTTGAACTGCTCAGTCCTCTCAGTGGTGATCCCATCGATGAGACAACTTTTTGATATAAGCGCTCCAGCCTGGACATATATATTGTCTATAGCCATGAATTGCATATATAGATAGCCTTCTGATCTACAAACCCCTGAAATCACCACCTTATGTATATGTGCTAACATTAGTGATCAGAATTTAATAAACAATTTATCTACTTCATCTATTAAATTTATCTTTTATTAATTAATTTATATTTAATATACTTTGTCACCTTTAGGAGCACCGAATTTGTCAATGTATCCAATGTGACCAAAATGAGTAAAAAATACTAGGTAGTTTGCAGGGTTTAACACGAGGGACTTACTATATTCACTCAGACAATAGGATAACAAGCACAAGTACGGAGTAGAGAGTCTGTATATAGTAGCTCCTATTACTCCAAACGGAAGATTACATTACATGTACGGAGTATGGTCGACCTATTTAGGGTATCAACTGTCAGCAGCGGCAGGCAGTCTCATAGTCCGCCTTCTATAAGCGTCCATTATATGTAGTAGAAACTAATCTTATTATTAATATATTTGTACGGAGAACTCCGTAAACCCTACAGGTATATCTTATGAATGACAGGGGTTGCCAGATGCGCAGGGCCGAAAGAGTTTACAGCTTACTCCCGAGTTGACATGGTTATTGGCAATATCAGTTGCCTAACATAGATAGGTTTTGAAACCAATAACTCCTAGTTGTATGTAACTGTCAACTCCCTACTCCGTAGATTGATTGAAAATAAACATAGAATACTCTTTTTCTCCTCTGCATAACTATCTATTGCTACACGTTCAGCCGTAGCCGACGAGATTCGCTGTGACTATTCATCATGCTTTTGTACGGAGTAGTTACCTACTTAGTAACAACACACTCACTAATGTGTGCCAAAACCCTTCCTGCAATAGAAAAAAAAAACATACTTGTACGCCTTGGATACCTCGGCAGAATAACCTGGAAACCAAAATACGGGGGGGTAAACAGACCCTAGCAGCACTCTATAGAAGTCTGCATCCTGGACCAGAGGAAAGAAAAAACACAAAATTAAAAGTCAGAAATTTGAAATTTGAAAAGCCACCAAAGGTCCCACTAGAGTTTCTCTAAATCACTACTTGACAACTCCACTATCTTCGTTGCGGAGTGTGACTGTAGGAATCGTGCGGATCCGCGAGCGGAATCCGTTGTCCGCATATCCTAGATTCGATACTCTTATTTGTATGGGCTTGCATGGTGAGTTGGTCCGATTGATCCCCCGAGAATGCAAAGTGGATAGTAATACAAGTAGAGGTTGTGATTAAGCGAACAACGAACGAAAACGTCGCCGACCCGGAAAACATACTCTTTCTGGATAATGGTTGCCCGTTGATGAAGATTCGTTTTGCATCTAGTAAGGCCGTGACACATTAATAAGCACAGTAAAGACTTCGAGTTCCGCCTCAGGCCCGCCCGGTTCCCGCTCGAGACGAGGGATAGCTGCGATGAGGTGTGTTTCGATGACATTCAATCCAGGATGCAGCATCACATCAAAGGCCCTCTCATAGTGAGTCTGATTCGGAATGGGTTGCATCAACTGTTTCCATGGCTGCTTATCTACCAGGGTCCAGAGACTATATTGGCGGTCTTGCAGAAAGGTCGGTAACGTTGCAACGATCCAAATGCGAGTTTGTGTAGGCGGTAGGTTGATGGTTGCCGACTGCTGCATTTCTTTGGCATTTGGTAGGATAGTAAGCATCGTAGGGCGCTCGTTGGGGATACTAGGATGGGTTTGGATTCGCAATTGCTCAATCAATGCGCTGTCAATGCCTTTATTCAGAGTTAGCAACGTTTCAGCGCTAATACTTTACTTGCTCGAAACAAGATGTGTACCTTTACCGGCACGACGGAATCTTCTCTGATCCGCATAGCCATTAACGAGAGGATTGGTTTGTAAGGGCTGAGACGGAATCACGGGAATGGGAGGTCGAGTGATTGCCTGTCCCGGCGTATCAGCTGGCATGTTGGCAACAGCAGGAGATGCATGATTGCCATCTTCCTCCTTCAATCCTACTTGAGTTGACGCAGATGGCGATGGTGCAGACGCTGAGACACTACGAGGAGCCTCAAGATTGGCTACAGGTTGAGCAGAGCCGTTGACAGTGGCAGTACCATTGGCCTCTGATGGTTGGACTGTCTGGGGTGCTGGCGATGCCGCAGAGCTATCACGTCCGCCAACGTGGATAGTGATCTTCTTAGATGAACTGGGTGTCTCAAATCCTTGCCCAACCTTCAACTTAATTTTGGGCTGCGATGGCTCGGAGACAGCTGCCTGTGCCTTTTTAAGGTGACCGTAGAACATTTTCTATATCAAGTGTGAGCTATATGGGGCTTCTGGGCGGCAGGGACCTTGATACTCACCTCCAGCTCCTGTGCTAGCACATAGATATCGCTGCCTTCTTCATTGTAGAAATAGGCATTGGTCCAGAGAAGCTTGGTTTTCTCCTCAAATGCGCTCCAAGTCTTGAATTCGCTCATCCCGGTTGCATCGTTTCGCCCACGTATACCTTTAACAATCTTTTGCAGCTTCTTGAGGGAAAGGGGATCAGTTATAACTTTGTAGTAGTCTTTTAGTGCCCGAGCTGGGAGGTTGACGAAAGGCTCAAAATAGGCATCGTCGTATCTGAAAAGCGCCGGTTAGTAAATATATACATACATATGATAAAAAGAAATAAAAGGTATTCGATATGTCAGATCAAAATTTGACTCACTCTGGTTCCTGGTATCGCACAAGTTCTTCCACAATCTTCTCCTGGGCTTGTTGAAAAGTGAGCCCTTTGTACGGTACATTTTCGTACTCGTGATCAGGACGGCCAGGTGGTGACCGAGCTCTTGACCTTCCGTTGTTCGAATTTCTGGGGGTACGGCCAGGTCCTCTCCGCTTAAGTATGATGGCTTTTCGTCTAGATCTTGGCTCTTCATCTTCTTCAGGCTCTTCCTCACCCTCTGCATCTTCATCTTCATCAGCATCTTCACCTTCGGCGTCCACTTCTCCCTCAGCATCCTCTTCTCCCTCGGCATCCTCTTCTCCCTCAGCATCCTCACCTTCAGCATCTTCACCTTCAGCATCTTCTTCCCCCTCTTGTTCGTCTCTCTCCTCCACTTCGTCAACATCATCCTCTCCTCCCTCTTCTTCTTCCTCCTCCCCCTCCTCTCCCTCTCCCTCTTCTTCATCCGAGTTTTCTGGTGGTAATGGAGTTGGCACAGCTTGGTAGGAGCGGTTGCTGTATGCTGGATTTGTTTTAGTCATGTAGTTGCTTAGCGCTTTGCGAACCCGCTCCGCATCGTCAAAAACTTGCGATCCGCGAGAGTAAAAATCTTTTGCATTGGCAATCATGCGCTTAAAGTAGCTCTCTAGCTCCGCAAGACTCTTGAAGTCGCCATCATTCAACTTCTCTTCAATCGTCTCGAGAGAAATCGGTAATCGCGTCTTTTTGTAGTATTCGGCGTTGCTCTCTCGCGGAATAAGTTTCTCAAAGCATGTTGCGACAAGACGGCCACTTTTTTGGAATGAGATTAGTCTAAGATGCTTTTACAAAGGGCATAATAAGAGGTAGCGGCAGTAGCAACGCACCTTTTGTCGGCTGTCCGACGAATTTGTTCGAGGAATACCAAGCCATGCGCAGTGGTCGATTCGCGGCTTTCGCCCTTGGAAAGGTCAAAATCTTGCTACAAAGATGAATGCTGTCAGCGCTGCGATATGCAGGTGCAAGAACTTCGGTCGGCATGCAATCCTGGTGCACACAGTCCCCCTTTACGATTAAATCATCAAAAGAAGAAAAAAAAGAAGAAAAAAGAAGAATGCAATCGCAGCTCCAAACTGGCAATATCCGTCACATAGAATAGCTGCATGGGGTCATACTTACAGCAACCCTACGCCGCTTAGCAGTGCGATCTTCTGCATCTGCAGCTCCATTTGCTTTTCGCTTCGCCTCCATTTTTGTCTGAATTGTAAGAGTCGTGGTCGTCACGGCAGGCGCATTACCGGCGACGCCGGCTCGGGACCTGCTACGGCGTCGTGAAGGCTCAATGGCTTCTTGAATTCTGGGTCGCAAACCACGACTTGGCGACAATTATCGCCAGTGTGGAATGACGCGTGTTGATGGATGACTTTTTTCTTTGGTGGTCGCGCGTGCTGGGGGTTGCTTGTGAGCGACGTTGGTTTGGGGCGTTTTTTTTAATAGTTAGACTTCTTAGTTCAAAAACAAAAAAAAATCCAGTATCAATACTAGACAAGTTCGACAGATGCACCGAATAGCTTGGGAAATAATTTTATTTTCTTCCGCATATGAGGCGCAACTTGAGCTCTTTAGTTGTAGTTGAGTCTGGCTTTTTTCCCATTCAAGGGCGCGGGAACAAGAACAGGGAGTGCAACGAACGAACGGTACCTGGCAAAGGTACAAAGGTCCTTGTACCGCGGCTGGCGCTATGCCTGATATGGCAATGAGGCAACAAGGCAAAGAATTTGGCTGCCGCTTTATTGTGAGAAGGCTTTATTGTGAGAAGGCTTTATTGTGAGAAGGAGAAAAGTAACGTACCTTGTCTTATTCTGCATCACTTATTACTATTGTGTTTGTACTGACGAGGTTCAATTCTATTCTTCTTTTATTCCTTTTATTTTCATCAAGCTGCAATATCCGACTTGATTTCGAAAGCTGATTGTTGTGTATCTTGGGTATCTGTATAAATACTACCTTATTCTTACCTTGGTAGTACTCCCTAATACCTACAAGTACTTCTAAACGCATCCTAAATAATAGCTAGAAAGCTTTACACGATTAATTGCATCATTGTATTATACTATTAAGATTCAACATCACGTCTATTTAAAAAAAAAAATTCCTTACCAGAGGTATAGCTGTAGCAGTAATATATCAATACTCTAAAATCAATAGCAGTGGTGCTTGATTCTCCACGCTGGACGGTGGGGTTTACACAGAGAGACCCCGCCGCCTACCACTAAATGACGACTTGAGCTCCTTAAAAGTCATACCGCCTTGTTTCGACCCTGAAGATCTCACTTTCATAACGTCTTGTGCCCTCATTTCATCTAGATTCTCTCACAATGTCGGGCGTGAAAGCTCCAGAGGACACTCCTCCGAACTCAACCGAAACGGCCGCTGAGCATGGAGCGTCCCCAGCTGCTCCTCGCCCTAGAGCCGGATCCATCCGCAGACCATTGCAGCCTCTTGAACTCCCCATTATCAAGCATCTCAACACCAAGAGAGTAATTCTTGCGTCTGCCTCTCCTCGAAGGAAACAGCTTCTACAGCAGGTATGATACCATGAGATTGACGTCAACATACTGCCTAATTTTTTAAAAAATTAAAAATTAAAAAAAATTTAACATCCCCGTTAGATTGGTCTCGTCAATCTTGAGATAACTCCATCCGCCAAACCTGAGGACCTTGACAAGAAAGCTTATGGCCCTTGGGAATATGTCGCAACTACTGCGAGAAACAAATGTCTTGATGTTTATACCACCAGCCTAGAGACGAGTCTCGCATCTATTCCTGATCCTGCTCTTGTTATATCTGCCGATACGATCATTGTCACTCGTGATGGGCGCATTTTGGAGAAACCTCGAAGCGAGGCGGATCACATTCGGATGCTTAAAATTCTACGTGATACGCGCATGCATAGAGTCTTGACTTCAGTTACGGTGTTAGCCCCACGAGAGGATGCTAGACATCCGGGGTACGACATCCAAAGCCATACCGAAGAAACCAAGGTCTACTTTTGGGAGGAGGGCAACGGACTACCGGACGACGTGCTTGACGCATATGTCAAGACACGAGAGGGCGTTGACAAG
The DNA here is from genome assembly GCA_015266385.1 of Trichoderma oligosporum. Classification (NCBI taxonomy): domain Eukaryota; kingdom Fungi; phylum Ascomycota; class Sordariomycetes; order Hypocreales; family Hypocreaceae; genus Trichoderma; species Trichoderma oligosporum. Next base: position 4,088 of record JACBYL010001331.1, on the reverse strand, counting down.
GCCGGTGGATACGGAATTCAGGGCATAGGGGGCATGCTACTAGTGGAAAAGATTGAGGGCAGCGTTGATAATGTAATTGGACTACCCGTGAAGAGATGTTTGACCTTGGCCGAGAAGGTCATCTTCCGACAAGATCGAGACGAGTATGATGAAGAAGGGTCAGCTTCAGAATGAGAGGCAATGATATGAGGTTGAGACTCACGACCTTAATGCGATCGTCGGTTGAAAATGATGCTTATATGGATGGTATAGGCAGAACTATATTAGATGGACCACGGCATTGGATGAGCAGGATCTCTAACTAAATACGTGGGTAAAATTGGCGTCGGCTGCATTAGGAAAGAATGTGCCTTGCAAAATTACCTAAATCTCGATCAGGTGCTGTATTTGCAAGGAGCATTACGGATCAGATGAGAAAGGAGGGAATTTCCCATCTATATTTGATCTTATGAGCAGCAGCATCAGTAAGTGTTTAGCATGTGACTGGACGTCGTGACACAAATCAGGATGCTCAGGATCGACCAGCAAAGCAGTACAGCACAAGTACACTAACTAAATCGACAATAACAAATAAAACTATCCACCACCTCGCTAATGTAAACAATTGTTTACTGGTGAAACTCTGACCAAAGTTTCATTTTGGGGGGGAGCTAGATGCAGGGACCGGCACTTCGGCCCCGAGAATCTGGGGCAAGATCCTTGTTATACTAGCGCTATTATAGGTTGAGTGGCTTTTTTAATCCCAATTTTTTTATTAATTTCTTAATTTCTATTAATTTGCACGCGCGGGCATGTGATCCCCAATCTTTGAAAATGACATTCGACGTCCATATGGAGTAATCAATCGTACCACGTACGTTTGAATAGAAAATTCACGGCGCGCCTCATAATATCTTTATTCGATTTGTTTTTCTATTAGATGAAAACAGGCGATTTGATTTTTTCAACTTTTTCTTTTTGGGCATCGTTATGCGCGTTGGCATTCATACATACATGTCTATTCCAATATACATGACACCATCTCAGTAGGAATGTCATCCTCACCAAGCCAAGCCTCAGGCTCGTCTGCGGACGGTCGCGCTGCCGCCAACAAGACCGCGTCTTCTGCAGCCGCGGCAAATGTAGATGATAAGCCACGCCTTACAGAGGAGGAGAAGAAACAAAACCACATCGCATCAGGTAAATATGAAAGAGCCTTTTTTTCTTCTTCTTCTTTTTCCCCCGTCTCACCTGCTAGTCCCTCCCTTGCATAGCAAACCCGCGTCTTTTGTTGTGATGTGGCAAAGGTTCTTTTTGCTAAATATAAGAAAAAAAATTTCACCGGCTGTGTCGCAATTTAGAACAGAAGCGCCGTCAAGCTATACGTGAAGGTTTCGATCGGCTTACCGAGCTTGTTCCTGGTCTAGAGGGGCAGGGTCGCTCCGAAGGACTGGTTCTTAAAAAGACGGTTGAATATATGCGCCAACAGCTAGTTCAGAGGCAGGCTTTGGTTGAGCGTATTGAGCAGGCAGGTGGCGAGGTTGAGCCCAAGTATAAAAAGTAAGTTGGATACAGTTGTTTTTTGACCCTTTTGCAAAACAAGAATGGCGAGGGTTTAACAGAATAAAAGGTCCTCACATATGTCAAGACAAGGTCCTACCCGGTGATTTTTAGTTTGACGTTGGCGTTTCCAGCATTGCGAGGGAGCTGGGCCTAGTGAGAGGGAGGAAAAGAAAAAAAAAAGGCGCTGGGCATCACGAGGCTCAAGTCATTCCTCGTGCGTATGAATGTGCGAAAGGGGAAACAAGTTACAATAACGGATAGTTTAATTCTCATTCAGCGGGATTGAAACGGGGTAAGCAAGTGTTGACTCCGGCAGATGGACTCAGAAAACATTATAGGTTATACATGGCGCACTTGGATGGAAATAGATGGGAGAATTGTTTATTCAAATGTATCCACCATGCGGAGCATTTTATCGCGCACTTCAGCTGGATTCAACCTTTCTTTACCCAGACTAACCTGCTTGTTCTTGGCATCTTGTTCGCCAACCACCAAGACAAGGCCATAGCCGCTTGTGTGTGCCTCCCGAATCTTGGTTCCGAGAGATCTTGCGGTAGTATCAGTGTCTACTGCCAAGCCTGTTTGGCCGGACAGGCTCTCGATAGGTAGCAAGCTATCGCTATCCTGCTTTTTGTTGCCGATGAGCATGTTGCGCACCTCTTCAGCCCACTCTACAACTGGATCGGACGTGTTGACTGTCAAGATGATTGCCTGTTTAGGGTTCAGCCAGAAGGGCCATCTGCCATCGTAGTTTTCTATCAAAAGCGCCAATAGTCGTTCCACGGACCCCAGCACTGCACGATGAATCATCACGGGACGAACAGGGCCGTAATGGGCGAGAAGTTGTGCATCATTGGTCGTCTCGCCGCGAGCTTCGTACTCCGGGGCTGGTGCTTGATACTCCAACTCGAATCTCTTGGGCAGTTGAAAGTCTAGCTGAATTGTCGCCGTTTGGTGTTCCTTACCCTCAGAGTCCTTGAGCACGATGTCGATCTTGGGGCCATAGAAGGCGCCGTCACCTTCATTTAATGACCATTCCATGCCCGAGGCGTCCAATGCTCGTTTTAGACTATCCTCTGCGCGCGCCCACTCTTCTTTTGTGCCGATATAGTGCTCCTTTGGTCGTGTGGATAATGCTAAGCGGTAGCTAACGCCAAGACGCAGCACACTGTAAACTGTCCTGACAAAATCTAGAGTTTTCTTAATCTCTTCCTCAACCTGGCTTGGCCTGCAAAAGATGTGGCCATCATCTTGATGAAAGCGGCGCACCCGAGTCAACCCTGACAAAGCACCTGATATCTCGTTTCGATGAAGGGGACTAAAATCAGCGTATCTGACCGGCAGATCTCGGTAGCTGTGCAGCTTGGATGCGAAAATGAGGCAGTGTCCTGGACAATTCATAGGTTTTAAACCATAATCCTCGTCCTCTTCTGCTACATCCTTCAAGGCATGTTCCGTGGAACAACACCCCGCAGTATTCCCTGGATCCAATGCCCTCTTGTTGCCTGTCACGGAATACATGTCGTCTGCATAATTCTCCAGATGCCCCGACTTGGCCCAAAGCGACTTCTTATATATCGTCGGCGTAATGACTTCCTGAAACCCATATCGCACGTACTGTTTCCGCAAAAAGTCCACCAGCCGGTTGAATATCCGAGCGCCGTTTGGCAAGAAAATGGGTGAGCCGGGGCTATAACTCGACGTCATGAAAAGCTCTTGTTGGTGACCTAGTTTCCGATGATCGGGCGGTTCGCGCTTCTCGGGCTGCTTGGAGTATTGGCGCCTGGATAGGGATAGGCATGCTGGGCACGTCCACTGCCGTCGCACGAGGACAGAAGCTGATAGTCTAGACGTACGTGAGCGAATCATGACATGTGGACGTGCCAATGGGCAACGATTTGCCTCGATGAGGGAAATTTGGAGGTCATATAAGAGACCTCGTTGAAAGGTGCCTTGGAATAATAATTACTAGTTGGAGGGCCGAAGCTATTTTTTTTTGGTTACTTTATGGGGGATAGTTTGCTAAATACGGAGTACCTATGCTGGCGCTATAAATATCAAGGGTCCCCCTAACCGGGGCTCTGTAAGTACAAAATATCCCTCTTGGTCGTCCATCTAATATGAAGATTACCATAACCAGATCTTTGTAGTGTAATTTATTGTTATTTTTACTATTATCATTCTAGTTAAATACTCATTCTAAGTCAGCTTTCATTTAGTTATAAGTGTTAATGCAACTTGCTTACTTTTTCTTCTCTTCACTCGTCATTCCAAGTGTGTTCTTGTGGTATATAGTATTTGTACCAGGCATTATACAAGGGGTCAGAAATATGTCATTACAAGTACCTAAACAGCAACAACAGAAGGTAAAATATTACATGTAGCAAATATATATAAAAAAGTGTCTATTTTCATCTGAAAAGGGAGGCTTCATAGTTTAAAAACATGCATATTGTTAAAATGCGGTCCTTCGCGACCGCCAGCCAATTCTTTGTTTGCCTGCCCGCCTTGTAATTGTTACCCCTCCATCCTTTTTCCACCTTTTC